>JAPYZM010006216.1:0-11607 GCA_030522845.1 Psyttalia concolor | reverse complement strand
TACTTTTCCGACACAGCGTGATGAAATAGTATATTTCGTAACAAGTGAAAAAAAATGGTTTTTGGCGAGTGGGAGGGTTATATCACGAGCCGAAGGCGAATGATATAATTCCACGTGTCAAAAACCACTTCTTTCACGTCTTACGAACAATATTTTTCATCTCAATGTGTCGAAAAAGCACTTTTCAGTCATTCGACGCGAAGCGGAGAGTGAGTGAAAAGTTACTTTTCCGACACAGCGTGATGAAAAATATTGTTCGTAACACGTGAAAAAAGTGGTTTTTGACTCGTGGGGTTATATCACTCGCCAAAAACGATTTTTTTTCACTTGTTACGAAATATACTATTTCCAGCCATACGGACAATTTTCAGTTGACTCTATTGAAAATTCGATAACTTTGGTGAATATATTACTAACTTTTTAGTAAATTAAGAAGTTATAGTAGAATGAACTGTTTCTGATGGCCCCCAGGCCTTGGAATAATCTCGTTATTTCTGTTTAAGTTTTTCTTTCTCGTCTCTTCAATGAGATAGACATCCCCGAAATCCATTAATTTCGGGGCGCATTGGGCTACCTTATCTACCCAGCCATATGTTCACGTTAACCCGACAAACTCACTCCTTCTCCCCATTGAGTCCCCCGCCGGTCGCATAGATCGTCGTTCAACACTAATTTGCCAATATTAATGGTCTCGAACAATATGAGTTTACGAGTTCGTACTTCACTCGCTCACTGAGCCAAGTACGAGTTGATCCTCGTCACTTTTTCTCATGCATGTTGTTGGTTTTCAGTCCAGGAACTTAACCGATACATTTCCCTTCAAACACACCATTTTAATAGTTAAAAGTACTCAATTTTTATTCTCCATTCGATCACTTTTTCAGTGAAGACTTTTTTTTGGGTAGTTATTTTTGGTTATACTGTTACGGGAGTTAACTATTTTCTATTTTCATGATTTTACGAAAAAATCAGTGAAAACATTCAATTTTAAATTCAATTATAAAAATCAATGAAACGCAGAAGAATTCAGTAAATATATTTCCCCCCTTTTAATTAATTGAATTTCACCTTAATTTTGTCCATTATCAGCATGTGAATTTAACCGATAGGTTTCCCTTTAACAACTTTATTTCATTAATAAATGAAGGGGTCCAATTTGTATTCTCCATTCAGTAATTTTTTTAGTGAATAATTGAGTTCTGTGACCCTGTGTTATTACGCTATTCGCGGGAATTAATTGTTTTTAATTCCCATAATTTAACGGAAAAATCAGTACATTAAATTATTAATTAATTAATTATTAAATTTCTCGTTTAATTACAAAAATCAATGGAAATCTGAGAAAATCAGGTGATCTCTTTTTTTAATTTCAATCAATTGAATACTGTCGTCAGTCTTCCCTCGCATTTTATCTATCAGAACGCGAATTCAACCGATATATTTCCATTCATAGGGTCCATTTCGTTAATAGTTAATTCCGTTCACGCGTGGTAAAAACTCTTCGGACTGGCTCGTAAATCCCTAAAATCACCTAAACCAGTGGTGTGTATCTGCCCTCCCCCCTTAACTCACAATCGAACATACTTAGCGCATAAAGCGAGACCAAAATGGAATATATCCTGGATCATAAAGTACCCTGGTAAAGGAAAATGGAGGTATAGAGTTGTGGGCGAGAAGAAAGTTGAAAAAAAATACGTGGACATTCTTAACCGTTCGCTCGGAACTTCGATTTAGGAGCGTTAGGGTGGGACTGAGTAAGTGCCGGCTGACTGAAGTAGGTCGTGATTCCTTTTTACTCATTGACATGACTTTTTCGGATGAAATCCCCGGAGTGAAAAATTCTAGATGAGGCGGGCGTAAAAAGCCCTTAAAAGATGACTTAACTACACTTAAAAAAATAATAATAATAAATTTACCCATCAAATATTCTTCTGAGAATTTAAAGAATTTTAAGGAATTGAAAATGAGTTTAATTGCAGGAAATTAGGGCATTTGGCTGTCCAAAACCAATATATTTGGAAGAATTATATTTTTTCCGTATTCCTCTTCACTTTTTCTCGTTCGGGAATGGCTACGGGCCCTTACCCGAACTCGAAAAAGTGAAAATCACTACGGAAAAATATCGTTCCTGGACTGTCATTATGGGTTTTTTCTTTGACTCGCGTGGTGGTTGACTCGCCTACGGCTCGGCTCACCAAACTTCGCGGGAGTAAAAAACCCCATAACGACAGGCCGGAAATATGCTACTTTCTCAATCTGGAAGAGGTGCATTGAGAAATGGCTTTTAGCGACTGAGGCTTAAGATCTCAAAATAAAAGATTTGATAAGGGAAATTGTCTTAAGATGCCTTGTCAGTGAGTGATTATTCAAAATGACAGGTTTCTTTTTCGAAGTTTCGGCGCTCATTTGACTATCAATTTCCACTATCGACAAAATCAGCCTCCCAATCCATTATCCAAAGGAAAAATTGCGGAGATGAGTGGAAAACCCGGAAATAACGAGTCTTATTCGATCGAAACGCATTATTCCTCTGGCTACAGGCGAAACAAAAGAGATGAGAATATTTCGTTGGAACCCAGCTCGTGCGATCGCCCTCGACATCCGCAGTGCCGTTGTTGGCTCAATTCCAGTACACTAAGGGTGGCCCAACCGTAGCGTTACCTACTACCACCAACTTTGATCGTTAGCCGACAATTCTATGACGTCTTTATCGCTGTGTTCGGGTATTTGCTTCGGAGAATGTTTGTCGAGTTGTACATAGCAGCTTTTCCTATTGGGAATCGACCAATAAAGGCGAACTGTGAGTAGAAAAAAAGTGGAGTAACTTTTCCGAGGGAGAGGGCAGACTGAATGTATAAAATAAACTCATTGTCACCCTGAGATTTAACAGCATTCGGCATTCTTACGTAGACGATCCCCCTTTACATCCATTTCCAAAGGCGACTATATAGTAACAACGCTATCGTCTTTTCTCCTATTTTCACGTATCTCCTCATCTGCCTTGGGGATTTTCCGTGGGATTTATAGAGCTGAGACGATGAAAACTATTCGTCTCAGCCTCAGCCAAATATCTTCTCATTCAACAACGATTTACTCAATTTTTTCGCCGTACCGGGGAGAATGTCTCGAAATACCCGTAAAATTGCGATAAAAAAAAAAGAAGAATTCGTCGTAAAAGGACAATTGCATTCCAACAAACTCCCATTGATTGTTATACTTATGTTGCGCGTATGTGTAGGGTTGCACTTAAATGGGGGAACGAAAAGCTTGTCTCAAAACTTCGAGACAAAAGGGGCATTGAAAAAAATAAAGAACAATTTACTCAATTGTTGCACTGTCTCGGGGTGAATGTTACTCGAAATCCCCCACAAATTGCAATAAAAAACGGAATTCATCGGAAAAAAGACATGGGAACAAATTTAACGGGATTGTTGAAGGCGTTTTGTCAGTAGAAGTAGTTTTTCATTGAAATAACGAAACGAAAAACTCATTTCGAATCCACACGAAAGTAGTGGCATAGGAAAAAAAACAGACTAACATTTAAAACTTTTAAATTCTCAATTGAATTGAAATTTGGTTTCGCGGGAGAGTCACAATTAAATCAAATTTTCATCTATTTTCTGTATCCTCCCCCAATTTACTCATTTTTTGCGCTGTCCCGGGGCGCAAATAACTCGAAATCCCCCGAAAATGGCAAAAAAAAAAGAAATTCATCGTAAAAAAAGACAATTGCATGCGAGCAAATTTCGCCGGGTTGTTGAAGCTGTTTTGCCAGTAGAGAAGTAGTTTTGCGTTGAAACGGCAAAACGAAAAGCTCGTTTTAAAACTACGTGAAAAAAAGTGGCGCAGAAGGAAAAAAAGCTCGCAGCACAGCTCGAACGAATGTAAACGAGCTTTTCGTGCATTGTTCGCACCGGATGTTCATTCTCGTTCAATATACACCCACTATGTTATATGGGATACAAATACCCACGTTTCGTTTTCTCTTTCTGTATTTTTGGCCCCACCTTGTATGTGCTATGCACACACCACTGTACCACCAGAAATTAGTTGGATTCATTACCGCCAGCACGCACGCTTCACGCGGACAACCATCGAAACCCGGGATAACCATCCCTCCCTCTCCTTCTCCTTCCCTCTTCATCACCCTCTCCCTCCTCTCTCTCTCTCTCTCTCTCTCTCTCTCTCTCTCTCTCTCTCTCTCTCTCTCTGTCAGTCAGTCCAGTCTCACTGTATTGTAACAGTATTTGTGTACTCATGTTAACGTACACGAGACGGACTGACTATTGGCCCATAAAACCGAACTTCCTGCTCTCGGAAATTTGACCTCACTGCTGCAATGTTGATAAATACAAACCGTAAATTCGTGTTACTTTCCATTCCAATTAGTGGAAGGAGTTAGTACATATTGTTCTATTTTATTTCACTATTCGATGACCTTATTCGCCCAATGCTGATGATAAATTTCGGGGATTATTACACGGGGAAAAAAGTTGAAGAAAAATTACGAAACAAGTCACGTAATCCGCACGCTAAGATTCGTTTCATAAATTTTTGTATGAATTAAAGCGAATGAGTCTGTTGCATCTTTGAAAATGTACGGAAAAGTCACGTAATTTTTTTGGAACTGAAACTCTAACAGCAAATTTCTAGAAAAAAATTTCAAGACTTATTACGGCTCAGAAAATAGAAATTACGGAACGTTCCACAAAAATTGCGGAGCATTTCTGAAAATCTCCGCCAGGCGGTTAACTTTAAGGTGTCAGGCAGATGAGTGATTTTTACGGAACAGAAGGTCAAATTTAACGTGGGAATTGCGTACTTTCTGTGATATTTCAACTTCCCTGGCAGATTACGTGACTTTAAACTGTGAAAACAATTCAATTTCACGAATCAAATATTCCTCGGACAATAATTTAAATTCAGTCTTTAGGGATAAATTTCTAGCATCTGGTTGTCGACAAATAACTTGCTGACCCGAATTGTATTTTGTTTCCCGCTGTAACGGACAGCCAGCGCACAGAAAAATATTGACACAAATTATATTTAAACCAGCTCAACAGTTGTCGACAGCTTGATGTTTCACAAAAACACCGAACAATCGTATGAAAAAGGATATTACTTTTTTTATTACAATTTTTTTCCTCGACTATGTTTTTCCCCATTCGAATTTCCTCACCCGAAATCTCTTCCCCAATTTCGCGATAATCCCCCAAAAAATCTCAGTAAGAGTTTCAGGATTTCAAAATTTGTCAACAGCCCGATAAACTCCAATTTTTCAATACTCGAATGGGCAATAACTCCATGATCACGAGACCGTGAAACCAATTTACAGAATCCACATTGAGTTGCGCTATCTTGAAAACAGCAGGCGCCTCAAAACCATTTGACACTGAAACCCGCCCCCCCCCCCCTTTGGGGCCGGTAATAATGAATCTTTTACACTCGAGATATATAATCCCATCAGAAGTTTAACGCGGCGTATAACCAACCAATACATTAATCCAAAGCTCGACTGAACCGGCGAGGCGGGGAGGGGGGGGGGGGCAGTGGGGAGTGGGAGGTGGGAGGTGGGGTTACGTATTGCGTGGCTGCACGTTTCGTTACGGAACGCATTAAGGCGAGTTTCGTTCACTGCTGCGGAAACGCGATACGCTGCCCCCCATATCTTTTCCTTTTATCCGCACTCGCCTGTGCTACCTCCATGTGGCCACTGTAATACCACACCCTCTCGAGAGATTGCAGTGGATGCATTCAGGCACCCGGAGGGTTCACCCTCTCATCGCCCCAACGTCCGCAAATCAGAGAATGAGGACCGAGAGGTGGCAATGGAGTATCTTTCCCAATTCACCGGAAATTCTCGGTTATCCTCGGGTCTTACGTTTGAAAATTTGCCCTATTCATTCGAAACATTGAATTCAGTTCACGGGAAATTGAGAAATAGATGCTGTGCGTGAAGAGCCGTAAGTGGGTTAAGTTAAAGTTGCAAGTGGACTTGGATCCGCTCGCTAATTCATTGTAAATTTATACAATTAACGAAGCGCTCGTTCGGCTGATGCTTCTGTCAGCACCAAAGGGGAGCACTCTCTCTCTCTCTCTCTCTGCCTCTCGACCTCTCTATGTGAAACTCTGTCTCCCTTTCGCTAGTGGTCTCTTCACGGAAACACTCTCTGGTACGGCTACTGCTTTTGGGCCTGACCCTAACCAACTAAACCGGGAAACTCTCAGTTGTATCTTTAATAGTTATGTGCAAGTAGTGAAAGGCTTGATTTGCTCGACGTTTGCACTGGCAAACTCAATTTGTCGTCTTTGAATATTCGGATCTTCGCTGCAGCAAGATTTTCCCGGCAATACATTTATTTTGCCCGTGAATTGTTGCAAAAAAAAATTTAATTGCACAAGATCTGGGAGAAAAATATTAAATTACAGATTGCGCCGGAAAATTAATGGAATTTTGATTAGTTCGGGGGAAGTAGCCAAATGTTTTTTTCAGTACCAAAATGTGCTTCTTAAGTTCAGTGAAAACATTAAATACCACTTGAAAGTGAATATTCAATAGTAAAATGAAGAGACATTTTAAGTGAATGATGGAGACCTCAAAATTACAATTTTTTCCGCTCGAAATTTCACAAATTTTCCACAAGTCCAGCGAAAATGTTCATCAAAATTTTTCAACCGACCAATCCTCACAGCAAATATTAAAGTCACGTTTTTTCGAGCTTCGAGGCGTCCTCGCATGTCACTAATAGACCATCAGAGGTACAATTGATGCTCGGAAGAAAGGGGGAAGAAGTTTATTGCTGAGGTACATGGGTTCGAACAAAAAACTCGAGTAAAGAAAAAAGTCAGGGGAAAGACGAATGAAAGAGTGAAAAGTTGCGATTCGTCTCTTCCTGGAGGTACGATCGAAGCCACTTAGTCGAAGACTCTCTTGCTTGTGGCCTCTCTAAGAGCATTCCGCGATTTCCAATTTTTCACCCCAGAGAATTCACGAGATACGCTCATTCGCGTGAAGCGTTGACGGTAATTCTTTCCGAGTGCTCTTTAATCGTAACGCGTCCGACCGTGTGCCCAAGATTTTGTCTCATTCTCCTCCTTGTTCGTTCGCTTTCACGTGATTTTAACCTCAAATCATACGGATGATTTAGATGTTGGGTTTAGATAGAAGCCAGAGACGTTTGAATAGTATTTTCATTTTTTTTTTCTAATGATGAAAATTTGAATTTCAAGATTTAATGAGTGACAGGTCTTCGACCGTAAGAAATTCCTGTTATGGTTTTCCAACATTCGTCGGCGCAACTCTAAACTGGATTAAGGTCTAGGTCGGCTGCAGGGGGGGAGGGGATTGGAATGGGGGGGAATGGAAACTGGTTGGCTAAGCGCCGGGTAACAAGCCGCGGTGAAATGCCCCGGGGTAAATCCAGATTAATGGCCGCTTCAATCTTCGATTGGTTACAACAGTTGAACTGTTTTCCTTCCTCGAATTTTACGAGTAAAACCGTAAAGTTGGTAGAATTGGCCGAGCAATTCTAAAAAATTCTGTTTTCATTTGGTTTTTTAGAGTTGTCATGAATTTATTATTTGATTGACACGCGAGAATATAATTGTTTTTTTTCCTTGCGTTAAATCCATTTTTGTAGATTTTTTTTCCTCTTTTTTTAAAATTCACTGAGTTTTAACAAAAATTATGTTTTAAATTAAATCGTCAGATCAAAAAACCGACTCCTCTGACCTCCCCGGGTGAGTATTGAATTTCAGATTCAATGGAAAAACGATGTTTGGAGGGAGTCCAATTCGTTTTACGCCTGGCCATTCCCAACAATGACAGAAAATGTTTATTCGCTATATCAATGTGATACTACCACGGATGATATTAAAGTTATCTAATTTCGGGGCAAACCATTGCTGTCTCCACTAGCCCCAGAATCTACGGTTAAATTTCATTTCAAAACGAATATTTCAGAGCTGTCTGGAAGCTACAATCCTCGGCGTTTTCTCCGCTGTAGAAAACTCCAACACTTGGTCGGTCCGAAAACCCTGGGATTTTATGACCTACACCTCTTCCACTCGGCAAGAGTTAAAGGCGGAGAAGAGGAACGAAGATATATATGAGCGTGCACATGAGATATATCTATACAGCTCTCTCAGTGTAGATTTTACGTCGCGTCTCAAGAGGGAAATTATTATTTCCGGGCATCCTTCGCTGTATCCGTTACCATAGTTGCCAGGTGGAGTTGAGATTATTTATTGGGTGAACGGATGTGCGAGGATTATTGCCATTCTTTTCGATAACTTTATTGACACTGTCGCGAGTAATCGGCCAAATGAAAGATATTTACCCATAAACGACGAGACGTTCTTAGGAAAAATTACAGAGTTCACTTGGCGATTATGGAAAAGACGCCGAAAATTTAGGTGATCGATGGGTCATTTTTCAGATGATTAGCATGAAAATTATGGAAGTCGCTGGACCACTTCCGTGATTTTAGGTAAGAAGTACGGAAAAGTTTCATGAAATTTCACTGAATCGCGGGAAAGAAACTGAAATAGATACGAAATGTTTATTGAATATTTCTCTCTGGACATGCTTACCTGAATGTCCGGAAATTCGAGGGCATAGGTTTTTTCCTTACCTGAAACGAAAAGAAGAGAAATTATTAATCTTCTGTAATGGCAATTTTCGGCATATCCTGAGGTGTTATTATATTGTAGTGCCATTAGTATTTTATAAAAATTTCTCATTGTAAAATATTATGTTTCCTCCATTTCAAGGACGAAATCCGATAAAACGGTATTACCCAATTTCTTCGAATTTTCAATGTAAAAATTAACTAAAATCTGCTGCCTCGAATTTGTTTCAAAATTTTTTTAATGTAATTACTCTATTTTTATTTTTTTCCGTGGAATAATAAAAATTTTCCAATATATTTCTCGAAAAATGTCGGGAAATCTACAGAAATTAATAATCTTAGTCCATAAAGTTCCTGACGAATAATTTCCAACCGTTTATACTTTTCCTCCATTTGGGGGCAAAAATCGATGAGAATGAAAATGAAACGAGACTCCAGGGGAGCAATGGTTTCCAGCCGTGCATGTGAGCCATAAAGTGCGGCTCGTTGGAAGAGGCTCACAATGCAGAGATCGCAATCAGTTTTGGTGGCAGGCATGCAGGAAATCTAGTTTTCCAAACACCTAGCAGCGTGGAAAATCGGGTGGGCATGAAGGTTGCATTTTCCAGTGAGTCTCATTGTGGTTACAGGTCTGATCGGCCACCCATTTTTCACTCACTCCTCTCTCCTTCTCCCTCTCTCTCATTTCACCTTTTTCCCACCAGTTCTCTCTCTTTTCCGCCGAAGTTTGGCAATTACCGGGGGGCCACGGGAGCTCGACCGGATATTACGAGAGATAAAAATCAAATTAACCCCGACGTCTGACTGCGCATGTTGTATTTCGTCTCTTCACGTTCGCCTCTTACGTACACTCCGATAAGCTGTTCTCATAAACTAAGGGGGAAATGTTAAATGTTTGGGGATTGATAGAATCGGCCAGTTGCGCCAGTATAAAAATTGAAATTTCGTGGACGAATTGATTGATAATTTCCAACAGATTATCCTGAGATTCAATTTGGGGGAAAAAAATAGAGACATTTGAAGTCTCAACAAATATTGACTAAACTCTCAGATGAGACCTCCCCTTACTTCAATATATTTTTTCAAATCCCCCAAAAATCTGCAAATTTTCATGAGAAATCATCAATCATCCACTCCATCCCATTTTTTCTAAATTTTACACTGACAAAAATTCGGAAAATTCCAGTGGAGCTATAACCCCATCAATATTTCCCGAATCTCATCAAAAATTCCAGGTACGGGCATTGCAATTCTCCTCCAACGAGTCACATTTAATAGTTTACATGCACAAGCGAAAAACATGTTCCCCCGGTGTCTCGTTTCATTTTCATTTGCCAACGGTTTTTGTCTCTCCCTCGGAGCTGTACAAAAATAGAAAATATTATTGTATACAAATGGTGGGTTTGTTATGGTTGAAAATGGTTCGCCATGCGACTCCACCGCAGTATGTATTTCACTCGGTGAAGAGTGGGGCTCATGAAGTAGTCATAGAGCACATACAATGTACCCTCCCCCGCCCGTCCTTGCCACTGCTGTCCTGCACACACTCGAATTCTGTCGATGCATATTATGCTGGTATTGTGCATAGCGTTATTGTCCCGCCTGATTGCTGGGACTCGAGCCTTGAGCTCGTTGTGTACGCGTCAGTCTCTCGTCTCATTGGTATAACATCATACTCGGCGCGGGCTACGTGTAGGTGGCACACTACCCACTACATGTTGAGTAGCTTAATCGTGGGACAATTCACAAATCATCGGAGGAAGTATATTTAAATCGAGTGAAATGACAAGGAATGGGGGTGGTGTGGCTGATCGACATGTCAATGGCGAAAATTTTCCATTGATGGATTTTAAATAAGTGGAGTTTTCGCTGGAGCTATTGTTAACGATAAATTGAAACTCCCGGACTGACTACTTATTTCCAGAGCAATGACGTTCAATTTAATTTGGGTTTAGAAGTGACATTTTATAAAATATCATTTGTGGCATGTTTAATGGATATATGAAATGTAGGATCATAATGATTCAAGCACTTGTGATATCTTTTAGGTTTACGGAATAATGAAAAAATATATTTATATTGAATAGAAACATCAAAAATACACTGGTAGCAGAGTTCTACTTGTTCCGCTTGCTATAACCGTCCGATTACCACTAACTTAATTTCTCCAGGCGAACGTACTCGTTTTCAGTTGTTTCCGCACATTCTTTCTTCTTAACATACAAGGCTTTTTCTCTTCAAGAAGAATACCCACACTTTTCTTTCAGGCTCCATTCAAACACACTCTGAAAATATCCCATTACATAACGACTTTTATGCCACTGCTGCCTGAAACCGGCTGATTACACACTCGGCGCTTCGCGCCTTGTGCCTAATTCAGCCGGTTCCAGGCCGCGTGGCATAGAATTATGTTCAGGACTTGTTGGGAAATTTCGTTCTCAATGGGTGTAGTTACATCACACGCCTACGGTTCATGCTGCAACCCATGTAGGGTTTGCCAATCCTCAAGCATTGGACCCTTGCTTGGTTGAGATCTGGCATACACAGTATTGTGACCCCAACGATGGCCAAAAAATGGCCCACGTCATGGAAACCTATACACTGAACGCCAACCTCTAACCATAAAGCGGGCCAATATTGACAAGCCAAACATCGATGTGCCATCTCTAGGCCAACATTTGACCAACTGTAAAATCGCCAAAGATTGGTGCTACAATGATAGGGTAATAATTGGCCAAGAGTAAGAGCGCCAACGATTGGCACTTCAATGTTTGACCAACACCTGGCCAGTTGTCCATACGCCAATCATTGGCAGTTCAAAAACTGGCCCAACAATTGGCCTAGGGAAGGATCACCGAGCATTGGAACTCCAATCTCAGGCCAATCGCAGCCAATAGTAACATTACCAATCATTGGCGCATCAATCCTAGGGTAACAATTGGCCAAGAGTAAGACTGCGTACGATTGATTTTCCAAT
>JAPYZM010006214.1:0-10736 GCA_030522845.1 Psyttalia concolor | reverse complement strand
AGTCAGTTTAAAAACTTCGAAATACCCTATATCGATAGGAAATGAGCTCAGCTTTCGAATGGAATAAACCCCGAGGCGATACGATCAATAGTTTTTGAGGTATCGTCAAAAGAGTGCCGACTTTGGTCAAAATCGAAAAAATGGAAAGGGTCCCCCCTTTGGTTTTTTGGCATTTCTGAATTTCGCGCTATACAGCCGACTGGCTGGCCACCTGGCCGACCGGGGATGCCCAAATCCTAGTTTTTTGAAAAAGATGAGCCCTGGGTCGCCCTTTTTGGTCGTTTTTGGCCTTTTTTCGCCCTTTTTGCACCTTTTTTCAGTTTTTTCGTTTGAAGGCTGATTAAATTAAATCTAAATACCGCAACAGTTTGACATCCCGCGTGACAGGCGGACACGAAGGTTCTATTGTCTTCAGAGCACACAGGATTGTAAGTGACATAGTCACAATGACAACGCTCTTTGCACGCGGACAGTTGTCCCAGTGAATCCGACATCACCGCCTGATCATCATTGGCCGAGCATCCGAGGAAAATGAACGAAATTATTGCCATAACTGCCACAATGTCAATGACAATATTCCAGACGGCTAGATATCTGGCCTTCGGTTTAAACTTGGAAATGACGACGCCTGCGATGAGTATCCCAGCGGCGCTGAAGACCAGGCCAACAGTACCAGTAACCAATGAAGCAAATGATGCTGATTGTTTATACTGTGTCTCTATGTATTTTGGCATGAAAATCCAGTAGGGATGGAATCCCAGAACGAAGAAGACACCTGCGAAGGTGTTGCACATCAGTATTTTATTACTCAGTAGTCGCTTGAAGGTTTGAAACATGTCTTTTAATGAAGCTGGTGTTTCGGTGTCTTGCCTTATCTGATCATCACGACTTTGAAGCTTGAGCTGTTCTTCAGTTGTCAGTGAAGTCTCATTGACTGGTTGACACTGGGTATTCTTGCTCACCGTCCCAGCCACTTCAGCCACTTCATCTAGAGTTCCCACGTTATTGGTCTCCATGTTTGCCAATGGGAGCATCTCCTCGGGTGGTGCGCGAGGAAGTGCCCTCGGAAAGAGTCCGATGATGCTGGCAAAGATGAAGAGGAGGAGGGCCAGGATTATCCAGCCCATCCACCATGCACCCAACCACCTGTTGCAGACAATCAATGATCAATTGTTGCTGCCACGAGGTAAAATCATTTGCATTCCAAACTACATCAAAGAGAGAATGATTTAAATTGCCTTTCATATTTTCCTAACGCCACAGCAATCCATTGGATGGGATTTGGAATAGGTAGAAATTTTATATTTTAGGTTAAGCTAAGTCTTGTGAATGAAGAGAATGTCATCACCTAGGATCATCTGGGGTAATCACTGGCGTCAGCGTAGGGCTGATGTAGAACTTCAGAGCAACTGAAGCTAGAGAATATCCTACTGCAGGCCCCAAGAGCCTCAAGAAGTACGAAAAGCTGACCAGTGCTGGTGTCTGCGCCTTCTCGAAATTGTCGTCCATGTAAGATACTCCCAGCGTGCCAAATAAACTGCTCCCTATTCCACCAATCAAGTTGGCTATGAATAAAATTACCGGCGGCACAAAGTGTCCATCTGCCTCAACACATCTGGCTGTCTGATTGTGACCCAGATTGCAGACAAATTTCATCTCTCTATCTGCGTGGTACGGGACACGGGTGCTTGCCTGCTGATAGGATCCATTGTATTCTTTCGTCAGCTGGAGGGCATCCTCACCAGGGCCATATAAGAAATGTGGAAGCATTGATAAGCAGCAGTAGAACATGGTCTGTAAAAGAGGACGCTTGTCATTAATGGATTAATTATTTTCTTGGATCTGGGGCTGATTGACTCTCGTGTGATGGTACCACGAGCTTCCAATTATTATCACCATTTTCAGAATAATTATATCATTTTTCGCGGTGACAATGATCGATGATGGCGAACCACTTCACTACCAATTTCGTTTTAACTCTGATCTTGATGACTGCCGTGTAATTTTCGTCCCTCTCATGCTTCTTACCAGATAAATTCCAACAGCCATCCATCTCGGCCTATGTCCTTTACCAGCGTAGTAACAATAAACAGATCCAAAAATTTCGGATACGTCCGTACCAATTGTGATGAAACCTAGTGATTAATCCGAATTTGTATCAACAATTTTGTCAATTTTTCTGGGAATTAACTCACCAGTTGTTTTCGATGATATTTTAAATCTCCTCTCCATGGTTGTGATGGTACCATTGAAGTAAGCATAACTCGCGGAAAATGCGCAGCCCAGTATGCCATACAAAACTACGTAGGCTTTTTTATTCGCGAATTTTTGATAATTAGGACCGCGAAAACACCAGATACCACAGGTCGTATTCTCTGAGTCCTGGAATTTTGTTGGGTCACTCCTGGCGCTAGGACTTCTTGCATAGGAATCGGCAGAGTTAGCATCGACAATGAGTTGACAATCAGGATCATTTTTTTCGTCTCTCATTTCACTATTTATATTTTTCATAATGAACTCTGAGAAATCCTTTAATCCAACTTCAGAGTTCGCACATCATCCCCAGTTGTTGTCGAGGAGGTAGTGAATGAGGTACTTCTTATTCCAAATTACGATAGCTTTGAAGTCTACGTTGGGCTGACGTACACATCCCCCGGACTTTTAGGAGAACGCTCTCTGAATATGTTGTCTAAATTCAGTTGCGCTATCGCCGCATGTGAGCGTACAACTGTCAGGAAGATACTAAGATATTCGCACAGATGAACTACGTCAAGAGTCACTGCAGCTTCAACCGTTTCATCGGCTGTGGAGGAAGGGGGGGAAGGAAGATTGAAGTAAAGTGTCGGTGGAATTAGATAAAGACTTAATCATCAAGATGTGACACTTTAGGACAATTACACGGTTTGACAGAGAAATTAGCGTCTCCACCTGAACTATACAGTGATAATTCATAATGGGTTGGACTTGATATGAATTACGAGCTGAGAGGTTTAATTTATCATTTGATTGACTCAATTGCTAACCAAATCTTAATAATTTATATGGCTGAATGACTTATACACAAGAATTAGATCAGAGCTGTTGTTTTCGGTGTGAAATAATAAGAGTTTTCAAGATAAATGTTAATACTTGGAATTATTTTGTTGACGTATAGCCTTATTACAGCATTGTTGTTATTGTTTACATAACAATTGTTACATTTACATAAAAACTTCGGCAAATCTCTGCTGAGAGTGATGACATACATCGCCAAACTATTGCGCATTGATACGATATTTTATTTGTTATGTTGGACTCCTTCGACTAACGCTAAAATTTTCAGCAATTCCTGTTGAGAATAATTGCTAAAATACTCTGTACATTCCGAATGAAATATCATAGTCAATCGCTACATATCCTTAAGTTAAATTCGAAAGTTTTTATTGTTTGAGTCCACTTGAAGTCAATCCCCACTGAAACCAATACCAGACTAGAAGAGTTTCTCTCATCAAGTGAATCTCGATTACCAAATGACAATCGATAGTTTTCCCTGTTTTATTTACGATTGTCCAGTGTCTCGCCATTCTCTTCGGTGATTTTTTCTAACTCGATTTCCTCGTCAAATATTTTAACGTCCTTCACGAAATACCAGACTCCAATGTCGAATAAAGTTCCAATACTAACGAAGCCTGGAAAAGAAAATGCGAAGACTCTTCAAGGTTTCATCAACGGCAAATGAACGTCGCGAAGATGGGGATTAACGGGATTAATATATAATTCCAATAAAATAAATAAAAACTCACTTGCGGCGGTAAAGTTGAGGAGATACCTGAGGGTTTCGCCATTGTACAGCCAACAATTGCCCGTACCCGAGCAGGTTTTCCCCCAGACAAGGCATGTTTTATCTGTAAACCACAGACGTCACACTGACTAGAAACAATTCTCGCCCACTCCCAGCGATTACAAAATTAAACCAGCCTTTAGCTATGAAAATCATGCAATAGAGTACAAACTACGCAATGTAAGTTGTGTGCTAATAGATTAATTACCCAGGATGAATCCAAAGAGAATGGGCGACGGGATGAAGGCAAATAGGCTCATGATGGTCAAGCCGAAGCCCATGGCCACAGCCTTGTCCTTCTCCTCCACGCATCTGACAGACACAAGAA
This sequence comes from Psyttalia concolor, assembly GCA_030522845.1. Taxonomy (NCBI): domain Eukaryota; kingdom Metazoa; phylum Arthropoda; class Insecta; order Hymenoptera; family Braconidae; genus Psyttalia; species Psyttalia concolor. The sequence goes on along the minus strand of JAPYZM010006214.1, from coordinate 6,588 downwards.
AATTCGAGGCACGTCCTGTGGCCCCGGTGAACTTGAGAACACAAACGACAGCCAAGAACAGATAGAACATATGCTGACAATCCACTGGACATGGTCCAGACGTAGCTGATCCAATGTCATTGAGCATGTTGACATGTTTTTCGGTTGGAATTGACCAATTGCTGCCCGTTGTCTCATCAACTGGGTCCCACGGTGCCCGGGTGTACCTCGACTTGATGCACGCACAATCAGAGTATTTTTTGCTGCCGTCAGGCTTCACCTGAAATCCACCAACACCATCATTACAAATCAGTAAATTTTTGTGGATATATTGACCTCCAGCGCTCGCCTCACAGCAATAATCTTTACTTTAGAAGGAAGACAGCTAGTAGAGCATTGATCCATTATTCTCACCATCATCAGATCTACAGTAAAACAAAATCACCCACCGTGAGCGTTCGGCATCCAGCGTGGCAGGCAGATATGTAGGTTCTGCCGTCCTCAGAACACACAGGATTATAGGTTACGTAATCACAATTGCAATTTTCACTGCACGAGGGGTGTCCACCTGGTGCACCAGCCATTATCACCTGATTGTCATTGGCAGAGCACCTGAGGAATGCGTAAGATATCATCCCCATCACGGAAATAGCACCAACAATGATATTCCAAGCAGCCAGATATCTCGCCTTAGGTTTGTACTTGGATATAACCAGGCCCGAGAGCAGAATCCCGATAGCTGTGAATATCAGGCCAACTGTGCCTGTTATCAGGGATGATACGGAGGCTGATTGTCTGTACTGGGTTTCAATGTATTTGGGCATGAAAACCCAGTATGGCATGTAGCCCAGGAAGTAGAAGACAGTCGCGAGATTATTGCACATCAGAGTACTGTTAGTCAACAATCTTTTGAAGGTTTGCATCATGTCTCCTAGGGAGGCTGGCACTTCTGATCGACTGTGCTCAATTCCTTCAGGATCATTGGCACCCTTTTCAGTCTGATCTGTCGCTGTGGATTTGCTGCGCTCCAGGGCCAGCACCTTCCTCGCCGCTGCTCGTGGTAGGGTCTTTGGGAAGAGTGCGAGGATGCTCGCGAAGATTAAGAGGAGCAGCGCCAGAATTATCCACCCCATCCACCAGGCTCCTAACCACCTGTTGCAGGACATCAATTTGGTTGATTGATTGGGTTTATTGCTGGACATTTTGCTGCACAGTTGGGGACTTAATTCCGGAAACAAAATGTGGAGGCAACCGAGGGATTCAGGGGTAAAGTAAGGGAGTGGGGCTTTTGATGGGGAAAAAATTAATTAGAAATTAGGAAGTTGAGATTTTTTGGAGAAAAAAAATCCTGGAGCCACTGCTGGGCATCAAACCCAACCACTTCCAGTAATCTAGACGAAGTCAGGATGTTTATGAATTTAATTGTCTATTAGGGCAGATCTTAATGGGGAAATTAAGACAGTTTTTTCTGTTAATTAAGAACCGATTTATCAGTGATGAGGTGAAATCCTGAACAGTTGTCTCGAAAATGGCAGTTAACCAGAAGTTGAAGTAATTCTATAGATTTCATTGCATTTTTTAGGCTGAGAGTCCAATAACTTTGAGGAAAGTCTCGTTGTTATTTCTTAGATTGCTACCTTCTATCAACTATCGTAAATATCGTGTTTGTGACGTCAGCCAAAGTGTTAATTCTCGAGCAAATAATTGCCAGTCAGATGTAGATGATTTGTCTAACAGGTGAGTTAAGTTGTTTGTCATTTTGTTAATCAGTCGGACATTTATTTTATCTGAAGTTAATTTTTATCGATTGAATAAATTGGTCTAAATAAATTGCACAAAATTCCAGTTTGTGCCATTTCTTTATTTTCAAAAACCTTATTTTGTCCCGTAATTTTTAATGAACAATTCTGTCCATGCAGCCCACATGTCAAATAACAATTCACGAATTTAAGATTAATAAAATAATCTGAATAAAAATTCAACTTCGTGCGCCGCAATTTATCGGAAAATGTCTAGACTATTATCGGCCGTCATCAGAGCGTCAACATTAATTCATCAATCTTTATTTGCGGATTGATATTTAATATCGCATTTTGTGTCGATGGACAATGAAAAATAAATGTGAATTATCGTGGAAGTGATTGGATTATGTAAACCCATATTACCTTGGATCTGTTGTGTTGATTGTTGGTGTCAGTGTTGGACTGATGTAGAATTTCAATGCAAATGATGCTAATCCATAGCCAATTGCTGGTCCCAACATTCTCAGGAAATAGGAGAAACTTATCAACGCCGGTGTCTTTGATTTTTGAATGTTGTCGTCCATGTAGGAGACACCTAGAGTGTAGTAGAGAGAACCACCTATTCCGGCTACGAGTTGGGCTACGAAGAGAAATACTTGGGGTGCAAAATTCCCATCCTCCTCGCGGCAAGCGGTTCCCCGGTGCTCCTTCGCCAAACACAAAAATTTTCTCTCCCTGTCCTGGCCCGGGAGAAGACCCGTCGAGTTAGAGGCACCTGACAGGCCGTACTCCTTCGTCAATTGTAACGCGTCTTCCCCGGGGCCGTAAAGGAAGTGGGGGAGCATTGTTAGACAGCAAAACAGCACTACCTGAAATGTTTATTAAAACTAGTGTAACAGGATTGTCTGAATGTACAAAAAAATGGAATTAATTGTTCAATTAATTCAATTAATTTACACATTTTTCATTTCGCTATTGCAAATAACAGGAGGAGAAAGAGGAATTTTTGTATTGATCGGGAGACAGTCTTTTTTAGAAATTTCACGTAAGGCTCTTAAATAATATTGTCTTAATCTCCTACTGGTGTACGAATAAAATTTGCGATTATTTAATTGCAGATTGAACGGGAATTGTTTAAAGACTTAGATTTGGTTTACAAGAGAATTGTAGTTTTACCGAATTTTAAAGCAGGCGATCAACGGAGGAGATTGATCTGGAATTCTACGGCAATTTATGAAAATGAACGCTAAAAATCCGGAGTTTCTGGACTTTAAAAAATTCCTACACTTCAGACAAGGCGAGATAAGGTCTTCATTCAAAACATTATCTATGTGAAAAATGTGAGTTTTCCATTGTGTGTAGTAGATCATTATATCAAGATAGCGTTGTATTGGTTTTAAAATATCCCATTAAAACTACGTTAAATGGTGCGGCGTTAAGGTGTCACTTGAAGGTTGGCATCATGCCCCCGAAGGAGGCTGATGTTTACGACCAACTGCTCTCAATGTTTCCAGAGCCATCGCTTCCTTTTTCCCCCGTTTCCGACTGTCAGAAGCAATAAATTTAGCAACGCAAAAAAAAGTTCTCATTAAAAGGTCTTTCAACACAAAATAATCAATTTTTTTTTGACGAACGACTTGACAGGCAACTACCCCTTAAATGTCACTAACAATATTTGTAAACTATTAACATGTATTCTGAATTTTTACAAAGTTCCACCAACAAAACTAGAACTCCTAGAACTTAATTTTTCAATTTTTTCGTTGTCAAGAATCGATTCAGAAACAAATGTAAATTTCTCAAAACCGGGTGGCCCGATTAAGCTGAAATTCCGCCCAGAGTTAGTTGACAGTAGCCCCAGCAATCTGTTAAAATTTCAGATTTTTCCGAATGACTAGTCAAGCACAAATGAATTTTTCAAAAACTTAAAAATTACGTTGACGAAGTTGTCCACCCGCTCGGACGTTCTCCCTCAATTTCAAGTAAAATTAATAGTCTTCCACTCCCTCCAACGGCAAAAAACTTACAGTATAAATTCCGAAAGCTATCCAGCGCGGTCTGTGTCCCCTGCCAGCATAGTAGGACAGTACGACGGACACGAGAAGCTGAGAAATGTCATTTCCAACCATAATGATACCTGCACATGAATGGACACTTTAAAATTCCCCAAAGAAGCCATTCCACTTCCCCCTTACCAGTAGTTTTCGAGGGTATCTTGAATCTCTTCTCCAGGGTGGTGATGGTGCCATTGAAGTATGCATAGCTAGCCGAAAAAATACATCCAAGCACACCATACAAAAAAACATATGCTTTTTTATTGGCAAATCTCTGGAGATTGGGCCCACGGAAGCACCAGATGCCGCACGAAGTGTCCTCCGTTATTGGCAGCTCCCTGAAGACATCATCAACACCCCTGACCGATGGTGTATGCAACGCTGGGCGCTCATCACCAGCAGTCTTCGTTGGATCCAACAGCAATTTATTTTCTCCACTATTACTCCCTTCGTTCACGTCACTCCTTGTATTATTCATTTTACCAATTATCCCGTCGCCAGTGAGCACAAATACCAAACTTCCCAATTAACTGTAAATTATTTTTTCATCCTGAGGATGAAATACTCCCCATGATCATTTTCAACTTCTGTTATCCCCTATTTTTGACAGACTCTCATGAAATCATTGTTTCAGTAAATATCGGAGCACTCGAGTCATTGGAGAATATGTTTAACAAATTTAATTGTCACTCTTGTTTTACCGTTTGCCGAATGATGATTTTTTTAACGGCCGAGGTACTGTCTTCGCGTACGTAATAACTCGACTATCAAGAATACACAACGTATAACGTAAATTCTAATGGAATCCCCACCGTTCCATCAACCCCACGTACGTGGCCCGATGATTCGTGGGTTTTGATGCACATGGGAGGGATAAAGATGATACGAGTGATACTGGATATTGTGAGAATTGCTACAGACTGTCTATTTTGTTTTTTGCATTTTTTTCTTCATCTGTTCTATATTTGGATAATGAGGATTTTTTTTTTCGGTGTTTCAGGTGAGATAATGAGAGATAAAGTGACGAAAACCTTCCGTATCTCGGCGGAATTTTTGTGATAGCACTCTGGAGTAGTACAGAATTTATTGGATTTTTTTTTAAGAAGTTTTTTTTACGGTTTCGGGTCTAGGTGATAATTTGACGCGTGCAGAGGAACCTAACTGGGGCCTGTATTGCAAGAGGCCATCCAAACTATCGTAGACAGGCCGTCTTGACTATGAGCTCACATTGTGAGTCTATTATGATTTAATAGAACGAAGGCCTCTGTGGTGGATGTAGTAATACGCACTAGCATATCATGAGGATGATACAGAATGTGATGGCATGAATGGAGAGTATACCTTGAATTAAAAAATGTTTTTTCACTCATAAAAGAAAATTGAGAACAATCATTTGTCATTGAGAAGACAAGGTAAATTATTTTCTGGAGGTAATTTGGGGAAGATGGGCGGGGGGATAATGAGAATGCAATGTCTGGTAATTCAGGGCGTAAAGCGGAAATTATGGGAAATGTAAGGAGAGTTGTGGAAGGTTTTTTTCAGCCGGGCCTCGAACTCGCGTCTCTCAGTTACGCGACAGGCGCTCTGACCTACTGAGCCACTGGAGGACGGACCTCAGGTATTAAAATTTTTGGTATCGACTGACTGATCTTCAGGAACTGAATAATCCAATAACCCACGCGGAAAAATTTGTAGTTTGAAAATTATTTTTTAGATTTTTTTTAGGTAAATTCGCCCGAATTGGGTTTATATTTTATATTTTTGCCGGGTGGGAAACGTTTTTATTTTTACGTCAGGATATTATTGAAGAGGATCTAGATGGGGTAGGATAGAATATTAATAGTCTAAGTAGGAAATTTACAATAAATGTTTACTAAAAAAATTCCAGTCCATCCAGTCCGAGTAAGAGAAGCCGAGAAAAACGCGAAAGCAAAACAATTCACTCTCCGGTAACTTTCGAGAGTCTTCAAAATTATATAATCGATTTTCTAGTGCGTCTCAATATCTGAATCTGTAGACAATTTCCTCAGGAATCGAATCCCGTTGGATTCCGCTCGCTAACCCCTCCACTTTTCGAGAAATTTCCAAAAAACTGAGGTCACCTCAAGTTAATTAATTGACCTTTTTTTCTCTTTGAGAACTATTTCTTCCAGACATTTATTGAGGCAATACAAAGTACAAAAATTGCGCACCCATTGCTCCCTGATAACACAATCTCCGAAAAGTACACAATTCAGGGGAAAATAATCAAGGTCCCAGCAACTGTGCCTGAAAATTTCATTGAACTTACAATCCCGAAGTGCCTCGTGGAGATGATTACTGCAAACAGCAGCAGGGATTTGTGTGAAGAAAAAAATCAGAAATGAACATACTTACCGATAACGAGATCATAAATTCATCGGTATAAATCGGCAAGAGAGAGAAATACCAGGAAAACCTTCGGATGAACCGCCTGAGGCGAGAGTTGCAGTAAATGTCATTTATCTTCATAACTCCTCATTTTTTTTTACCTAAAATTAACCGAAAATTTATCGCAAATTTTGGGTTCAAAAATTCAGGGGGTTTTGTACTGCTTCGGCGACGCTGGGAATTTTTTTTATTTTTTCCTCACGCTGTGTTGGAATAGTAGATTACATACCTAGGCCGGTAAAGTAAGGAATGTCTCAGATCACATGTAATTGTCGGCCGAGGCGAAGCCGAGGTCAACAAGCATATGATCTGAGGCTTTCTTATTTACTGGCCAAGGTGTGTATACTATTTTTCTGCTCGACGGAGCCGGAAAGTGGCAACTTCGTTTAGCGCAGCGGCCCGAA
>JAPYZM010006212.1:0-12648 GCA_030522845.1 Psyttalia concolor | reverse complement strand
TTAACATTTAATTTTACCCAAGTGTTTATGTTTGCGCGGCTTTTATGTCATGAGTTTGAGAATATAGAAAAATATATATGTATTATTATTATTATTATTACACAATTATCAAAGTTTAATGAAATTGCCATCAATTTTCAAAATTATTATTTTTCGTTAAAAGTTGGACAATCCTTTTCTCAGCTCCTTGAGTCCCTTCGAACGAAATTAATTTCATGTTGATTGACCTATTAATTACCGAGATATTAACTAGTCATTAAAACGCAAGTTCTTGAGATTATTCATCAATTTTTAAAAATCATTTTTCTCGTCCCTTCAAACCAAAAGGCACCGAATTAGTCCGCCAGTTGACTGAAACACCATCTAGCGGGAGAGAACAAAAGTTTTTCTAAAACGCGCGCTGCGCGTTAAGCGCTGCCCTGCTGGTGTCCTTGTGAACGAATAATCTATGACAGCTATGGAGAAAAAAGAGTGGTGGTGTGAATGTGAATCGAGGAATATATAGTATATATAGCTTCTTCCAATCCTTTCTGGTTGGAGAGATTAGATAACAATTAACATCTGATTAACAAGAGAGCTAAAGTAAAAGCTCTAGATCTAGAAAATGGTTGATCATGTAGCTATTCTCATGGCCGCTTTTACCATTCATATGGCTTTAATGTATAAAACTGATTGGTTGAATGGAGAACGAGATTGGATGGGACCGAAACCCAGACTGGGGCCGACATGGAAACCCAGGGTATGTAGCAATAAAAATGTTTTTTTTCTCACTCATCAATGAATTGGATTGCATCAATGAATTTCAATGTACTCTATTTGACAACTTGTGTTGGAATTTTTTAAACACTCATATTTTTTCCTTACTTCTAGGAGCTTGTGAAGAAAAAAGACAACTCTTAGATTAAAAAACAATAGGTTAGAACAAGTTGGAAGTGAATCAACACTCGAAACAATAGTCCCCATGATTTGTCCACATAGATGAGGTATTGAGCAACCTATTGAAATCATAAATATCTCTGTAATTAATCTTTATTTCTATGTAATAATGATAAATAATAAAATTGATGACTGACTAAAATTAGCCTTTGAATGATTGTTGAATGATTTGGCATAGGATAAAGGAAGAGGGAGAAATGAAGAATTACTTGAGACACTTTGGAAAGCACATTTTTTTCATTTTTCTTTTACAAATTTTTTTCACTCATCTCTTGTCTACAATATGGACAATAACGAGTTGTTGTGGGCGTATTTCTTAAAAGTAGTAATGTAATAATCTGTGCAGTTGTATGTGCAACTCCTTCCCTTTCATTTCTTTTGTGTGATGATTAAAAATTCCATAATATTGTATTACATATGGTTACAATATCACCAGAAATTCAATATTAATTTTTTTCCTTTTTCATTTTATTTTTCCTTGATTTAATATAAAGAATGCTTACACAAAATTGAAGAATTGAAAATATTTCCAAATTATTCGAGCATGATAACGATGATTAATTTTACATTTTTTTTTAAACCGTACGTGATATTTTTCTTTTCTATATAATGGTTGTCACTAATTTAAAAACTCGACTAGCGTTTTCTCATCAATTTGTATAAAAAATCTCAATCCTCATGATATCAATAAGAATTGGACACATTAAATAAGTGGGTAACTTTCCAGAGTACTCGAAGAAAATCAATTTTCATCTTATTTTCATGGTTTCAAAGAAGAAAGAAGAAGAAAAGATAAATAATTCGAGTTGTCTTGCAAACTACATTATCAAGGTGATTCAAGAGCTTTTGTTACGGGAATTCCCTCTGAATCTACATTATTTTGTTTTGGACAATTTTATTACCACCAGTTTACCAGTTAGTCAATTTAAACATAATAATGTAGCCTGGAAAGTTTTATATCGCTCGCGATGTTATGCTTGATTTATTTTCCCTCTCATTCATTTTAATGCCTATATTTAAGTGCACGAGTAGTTATGATATGAAACATGAATAAATGATCAGCTAGAAATAGACCATTTTTTAGCTCACTGAAATATTTCAACTTGTTCAGTTTTTTTCCTTAGCATTAGTTACTCATATTTTACAATTTTTCACTTTTTTTTTTGTAGTGTCGATTATTGCGTTATTCGTGGTTTTCATATCGTACTCATTCATCTCCCTTGCGCTCCTTAATAATTAGCTCGGTTGTTTATTAGGAAATAAATATTTCAATATGTCTCATGAAATTGATACTTTACACCGATTGTGAGGTCGATTGTCCATAAATTAATATGTTCAACATAAAATATGTAGGTATATATTTATATATTTATATATTTATATATTTATATATTTATACCTTTACTTGATGCAATAACGAAATAGTCAATAGTAGGGCTGCAAGATAAACTCGTTCTCATAATTTTTCTTTCTGACGACATTGAAATTATATCGTCACCATGGCTATCTATTATTTTCATGTTGAGTTAGTCCAGATTGACTGAAAAAATTGATCGTTTAGGCATTCAAGCTGGCGATGAATAGTGATAAGTGTTTAGTCAGCCTACGGATTTTTATTTACTAAGGATAAAAGAAATTCAATGAAGAATAACAGTGAATAGTTTCTTTTTCTCTTCATACAATTCCACGTTGGACATGATTAAATTTACTTAATCAGTCATTGAAATGTTTTCTGTGTAACATGTGCGTGTTTTAACTCGAATATTTTCAAATATTTTTTTTTTAATGTTAATTTTGAATTATTAACATTCAACAACAACGATATAACAACACTCTTTGCTGGAGATTAATGATGAAATATACTATGAATGTACTCATTTCTCTTATATTTGTTTTTTTTTTTTCCCCTTTTTTTTTCACAAAATTCAATAGACTCACGCAACCCTCAAATTTACATGCTAATAAATTTGAATTAATGCAATTTACACAATTGAAATTATTGCGAACATTCTCTTTGCATACTTACTATAATAAAATTCCATTATGCGCCATACATATTCTCTAATTGTTCTACCCCTTGTTTGCCATGTTTTACTTTATTTATTGATTTATTTCCAATTCAAGCATAGTATTGTCAACAATTGGGTTCATCTTTTGATCTCCTTTTTACTACGCATTTTAGCGGTCTGCTGATCTCTCTCTCTCTCTCGGTATATTACTGTTAACTATTACCACAGCAGCATAAGTATAACCATTTGGCATTTTTGGAAAATGATTGTTTCACTCAGGGTTCCTTGACTAGTGTCTACTATCATCTAATTGCAATGGTATCTCGAGGAATATAGATAATAGATAATACGGCAATACCAAATGGCAATACTCGGTAGTATGCCACACAGAAGCAACAATTCACCGAGTTTCTTCACATACAATTTTTATATACCGTGCCATTTTATTCTTCCAGATGCTGTTTGTCTCGCAGTAATTCATTGAATATTTGAAATGTTATAATGAATGTGAAAAAAAATTATTAATAAACATACAAAAATTCGTAAACATACGCATGGAGATTCACTGAGATCTTCCCCATCTTTTTATACAATGGGTGTTCTGAATAGATGAAAAAATCACGGGGCCATCTGAAGGCTAACATTGGAAAATTTACTACATATCTCGCTTTTTTTTTGTTTTCAATATTATTAATATTATTATTATTATTATTATTATTATTATTATTATTATTATTATTATTATTATTAATGTAACACTGGTTCTCCCATTGTTCATTTAGTAGGAAGTAAATAGTGTGAAAAATTTCTAAAATAAGCAAGTGAACTACTGAAAATAATCACTGCTGTAATAAAATTAGAAGGATAGTAAGGATTTAATGCTTGTTCATTGTTTTTTTTTCCTCATCTGTGGCACAAAGACGTAATCTCTGAAAAATGATTGATGGATAGGAATTCGGTGTCGATAGTTAAGGGCAAATTATCACAGAACATTGCTTTCCATATTGGAAAGTGGGAAAAAATTTCAAAGAAATTTTTCACAAATTTCATTCCAAAATATAACTGCTATTGGATACTACCACTAATGTTGATATTTCAATGGGTGTACAATCATAGGTAGCATTAAGAGCTGCTTCCGTTTATTCATTGAAATATTCGCATTAATAATCATCAATGTAACCTCGCATTGAACAAATTTAGAGCAGAAATATTTGTTGGAGTGTATGAGGGAATTCTATTCGAGTTGAGAATAATTTTCAAAAGAGATGATAATTGTCTTCTTTATACACATCGAATAGAATTGTTAGCACTCTCACGCTGTTCAGTGATTCCATTGAAAAATAATAGAAAGTAGCCTGCTCCAGTGCGTACTATATCGAAAACACTGGCCGAACCTCAACAATCTGTTCACATTTAATTTCTTTTACTCCTTGGTTCAGTGATTTTAGTTTAGTATTAAAAATTGTATTGTTTGTTTGTAATGCAAATGGAATTTCTATTAATTTTACTCGATTTTCAGATATATCCATCGCTATTCTTTTTTTTTTTTTTTTTTTTCTTATCCTGTTTAACTAGACGTTACTAATACTTCATTCTTGTTGTTATCTAGACTAGACTAGACTAGACTAGACTAGAGTAGACAAGAAGGGTTGTTTAGGTTGTTTTTTTTCTTCTGTTGAAGATGAAAAATGCGAAAAAAAATCAATATTCATTATGAGCTTTAATGACCGTATTCAATGGATGCAAGGTAATGTTTAATTTTTTTTGTTTTTGTTTTTTTTGTTAAGAAAGAAATTTTACGAGTGGACAAATGTGTATTCGTATTGCACGAGGTACGAAGGAGTGACATCAGTGTTTTTTATTGCTTGATTTCATCGTGAGCGATGAAAATATTCACTTATTGAGACTAGATTTCCTTTCTCTGATTATTTTTCTACTACAAATTTGTTGTCAGCCAATGATCATTGTTTACGAAAGAAATGAATCCGCGATGAAAAAATTGCAGTTCTTTAACTGTATGTATGATTTATAGCAATCAGACTCTTGCAATCTCTGGTTAATTTTCGTAAGTAAATACATATTTTTACAATCATAATCACTAGGATATTTGCTTCTTTCTCATTGATTCTCTTATAATTATTAATTAAATGGCGTGTCGTGAATATCGTCATGACTTGCCTATTGGTCGTACGCAAAATTGCTATCTTAAACTCGTATTAGAAAAATTCTTTTTATTTTTTATTATTATATATATATATATATAATATATATATATATATATTTTTATTTTAAATTTTGTATTCGTTTCCGCGTTGAGAAAAATCGGATATCTACAGTTCATTAGTACGCTCTTATCGATCAACGATTATTTCCGTCTTCTTCAACGTCCGTATGTGCCTAAGAGCATTGTTGTGGCTCGAGACTTTTAATAATCACTTACTTATAATTTGAAAAATAATTCGAGTCGTACTTGTCGAATTTAATGCTTTGAATGGTCTGTATGTATTAGAAAATGTTTTCGGCACATTTTTATTTTCTATCACGTTCGTTATTTCTCATTGATTCTAATGATGTCAAAGAATTCATGCTAATGTCGTGATACTTGATATTCATGATTATATTAATTTTTTTTCTTTAATCGATCATCATTTGCGTGCACTCAATTGTCGTTCGATCTGGGACAATGGCTGCTCTTGTGACATTATCAAGCTCCTCACATACCCACCTGCCTCAATTGGCTTGATACATAACTATTTGAAAGAAAAAATTGTGAAAAATTCAATGTTTGCCATGTCACTGTCTAATCAGCACATTAGCATATTTCAATGATCTTAAGTTGGATTAGGTAATGGATCTTCCCGGCGTATATCACTTTTAAGTTTCACAAATTCTTTAGCAACATCATCATTATTTCTCTGGGAAAGTATTCGCAATATCGTCCAACCGGTTTCATCCATTTGAATTCGTTTTCCCAGCGATAGCCAACATGCGCAGGAGCCCTCCTCAATAATGTCTTTCAGTTGTAAAACAGCAACCCCAACTAATCGATCCTCACGTGCAAAACAGTAATCTTTTACACAGATGTGAAGTTCAAAGTAATCAAGCTGCTGTTGCTCATTTCCAATAATACTGAAGCCCAACAAGACAATTTTACCATTTTTTTTTCCTCCCCACGGCTTTTCGCCATTTATTATTCTTACTATGTTACTACTTACAAATTGAATGTTTCGTTGAATTTCGGCGACCAGGTATTGCTCTTCGATTTTGTCGCCTGCTTTCGTTTCTTCTCTGCTAAATGAGGCCCAATCAGATTGACTTCAACAAAAGGTCGGAACATTCCGGTTGCCAGTGGCCATTTGAGATCATTTGCTGCTACAACTGAAAACAAGTTAATGTGTAATTACAATATTTCCCTTCAAGTTGTTATTATTATTATTATCACTGATTTTTACCTTTAACTGTGACTTTTTGTTCTCCTGTTCCTGGATGGGTGAATAAATCAACTTGAATGCTCAATTCACCTACTGACTCGCCGTCTGCATTCATTGTGTCTGTAATATATATTATTCATCAGACTCAACAACGTACTGGGCTAAAGGTGCAGTAATCTACGAGTGGCTTGGAATCAAATGATAGTTTTCACATGCCACTAGAATCGGAACGCAATGGCAGTCGATAATAATGTCGCTGATATTTGCGAGCTCTAGAGATTCTCTTATTTTCTCTGTGTCTCTCTTAATCTATGCGAAGGCGAGATAGGCATTAAATGACTTTCTACCTGTACTCATATTTAACTGAGTATTTAATGTATATCTTGTGACTGAAGCTCATTAATTGTGTGGAGATGAATGATTGCAATGGATATATAGATTTTTTTCTCTTTCCTTTACATAATTAGTTTAGCAGTAGGTTATCAGCGAGTATGAAAACTTGATAAACAATCGAAACTTGCCTAGTAGAGAGAGAGAGAGATCTCTCGAATAGTATTGATAATTTTTCAATAGTCCATCAAAATAATTCCATAATTTCATAATTCAAGTTTATTGTTATGCGTCTCGATTGTACCAAATCTTCCATACAATTCTAAAATGCTTAATTACTCTATGCTACTATTTGGATTGATGAACTGTTCTTAATGAACTTAATAATTTCATTCTCTCTATTGGTCTCAGAGCTAAAAACTCTGCTACCTTGCCGACTTTCCCTCCGAAGTGGGGGTTTGCGCTGGCGAAGAGGCTCTTCAAGGCCTTCCATGCCATCTCCATCTTCACCTTCATCACCCCTTTCGCTGCTCATCGAGCGCTGACGTTGTCGTAATGTCGTGGCATCATTCAGCGGCACTGTTTTTTTTTGTTTGTTTTTGTTTTTAGTAACAATGATTTTTTCTTTTCACTCACAATTCTCTGACTATTTTTTTTTTTTTTTTTTTTTTTTTTTTTTTTTTTAAAAAAAAAAAAAAAAAAAAAAAACAAGAAAAATGTCAAAATCAAGAGTTCTAGGTTTGACTTACTTTGATTTAACTGAGACGTAACAAACGTCTTGATGAGGGTGTCTGTTGTTTGAGTATAGAGACTTAGTGCGTATCTCAAGCTTTGTAATTCCGGTGACTTCTCCAAGAATGCTTTTTTCAAACCTCTTCCTTCAGCGTAGAAATATTCCTTGACTGTGTTCAAAGCTTTTTCTAAAACGGCGCATTGCCTTGGCGATAAATTCTTCTCGACTTCCTTTGAAATGTCCTGGAGTGAAAATAACAATACAATTAGCAAACACGTAGTGAAATATTAAATAGAAATTAGCAGTAAAGAGGCCTATGTCAGAGTGAGGGAGTAATTGTTATGAAATATTTCTCTCCATGCATTATCGGTTTGATAAGTCAGAACAAAAGCTTCTTATACCATAACACCACTGAGAGCATTCTTCACATCTGGTTTGCCGGCCATATGATTTTTGAAAAGTCTTCCCATGTCTTCGATTTTGGCATTAGCCGCAATATTTTTGGCATTGTCCGTCAAATTTTTCAGTACCATCTGTAAATAATAATAATAATAATAATAATAAATAAATGATTGAAATAATGTTAGATAGGCAATTCCAGTGATAATACCGTTTTATCTGTCATGGGAGGTAAGACAACCGTTTTCTCCATTATCCTAATGACAATTTTCCAAAGTTCCTTTAAAAGCCTCTTGAATACCGTCTTCTCAGATGAATCAGCATAGAGTGACAAACTACCATCCAACAGATCCATCAAAGGTCTCAAAACGTCATCAGCCTCAACCTCAACAGTACTCCTCTGATTCTGCTGATTACTAGCTTTAATATTTACAAGTCTATCGCCAACTTCTTTGACTGACGCTGTAATTTTGTATTCCAAACTCTTGGCAAAAATAACAGCGAGTTCATCTAACGAGCCATTCAATTGTTGTTGCAAATCCTTGAGTATAGTAGCGGCATCCTCCTCTAATTCTTCACCACCCATTTTTTCAAATAATTTTTCCAACTGTACCCTCAATTGTTGAACATTGTTCATTAAAATACAAGCAATTCTTTCTTCTTGAAGATAAGAGGGGAATTCTTTTTTAACAATATCAGCATATGTTATTAATACTTTAACGATGGTTTTGGCGAAGCGTTTCATGTAACGCTTGCGAATTTCCGGATCGGGACACTTGAGTTCCGATACGACTTTGAAACATTCAGTCAATTGTGTAAATATATCAACAACTGAATTACTGAATAGGGCATGCTCACTACTCTTCTGGAAACCATCCTTCTTATCTCTATTAAAGGCACCATGAAGATAGTCGAGTGAATTATCGTCATTGGCATTTAACCATTGCATGACAAATGGCTCGAACCAAGCTGGATATTCCGGTACTTTGTTCTTATGGGGTGGCACATCTTGTACAAATTCATCATAAAGACCCTTGACTTTGAAATGAAGATTCATGTAATCAGCACAATGGCATAATCTGTGTGACTCGTGCTCATCCAAGGCATACTTTAAATCTATAGCGAATGAATCCCACATTGTGGCTGCTGATAATTGGCCAATGTTCAACTCTTGGGGAAATTGATTCAACACTGGCCCATAACTCTTTTTGTCCTCTTCAATAACCGCGATTATCAGGGTTATCAGCATATCCCAAAATTTGAGTGAGTCAAGAGCTGGTTCCCGATCCTCTGGCCGTGGCTCATTGCCTTTCGATGTCTGATACTCCCGTTGATATAAATCCGCACAATTTTCAAATAAAAATTGATAGGTTGATCGAAGGCAGGCTTTAACACAATCCCTAACGACAGTACTTGCTCTCGGTGGGCTTGATAATTCTTGTACTTTCATACGGAAGAATGTGATGCTCGTTAGAAGATCCACTGTACTCTTCAAGTCCATGAGTTTCTCGGGGCTTGAGGCTGGAAAATGATTACGATACCCTGACAAATCTATTCTCAATGAATTGTGAAGTTGGTCCAGTAGTTTGACGAATTTCTCCTTTCCAAAATTACTTGCGGCAAATCTATCGCTTGCCGAAACAGCAGAGCTCGCTGTTGTGTGGGCGTAATAAGCATTGATATTGGCTAAAAGTGTTGACATGACAGCCGGTACTCCTGGACACAAATATTTGGTGGATAAACAGTGAAAATGCGTCATAGCTTGATAAATACTCTCAATTCCATATCGCATTGCAAATTCGTCCACAAGCTCCTCTCCGGGCGGATCAAAATAAACTTTCCAAGCATCGTCTCCTTTAGCTCCGGGCAATGCAACCATTTCGTTATTTCTCTCACACAAACTATGGAAAAGATTCTCGTGTAAACAAGTATATTGCACGTGATAGGGTGCTACTTTTTCCTCCCCTTTTATCTCCACACTTATGTGTAATCGAATTGCCCCAGATACAGCACTCTTATCCGTCCTTTTTTCCAAATTGTACCATACATCCATCTCACCACTTAGTGTTCTCACTTCAATGATTGTTTGACCCAGAAAGTCATCGCTCTCGCGGGTTAATTTTTGTCGAAGTTTCGATTTCAAATCATTATCCTCATCCCAGACTCTCACTTTAATACGATCCGATGAATTGTGGCACTCACTAATAAAAATATATATTTCATTATTTTCACTTTGCCAATAAAAGAAAACATGCCTGTCACGCTCAATCATTAATCAGTCAATAACTTGACTTACAAATAAAACTTTTCATGCCAGACTGGATTCAAATCCTGCGGCATCGTTCTTGTACGCTTCTTCACCTTGCCCACCTGCACCGTAACATACGGATCGGATGTGCCACTCTTGTCTTTAGCGATGAGCCCTTGTGCACTAATAACTGTAAGGATTTTAATATATATCATCCAAATATTTATTTTTTCGATTAAAGTCAATCGTAAATCGCTGCGCCTTTAATATTCCAATGATGGCAAGCTCATTTAAGCCCTATTATTGTACCATTGTTGAAATTTATTTGGCATTATTTTGACAACGTCAAAATGGGGGACGTTACTCTCACTTTTCAAAAGCTATTGCCGTTATCAATATCCGAACCGACAGTAGTCGGTACTACATTATATTGACAGAGCGTGCACAAAAGCGCTGTGAATATTTTTAAATGGTTTTTCAAATAAAAGCCATTGCAATGGATAATTCATAAGCCATGCGACACAGAAGAAGATCATGCAAACCATGTAATATTATAATTTTCATCGTAAACTCGGGATTTTTTCAAGATAGGTAATATTTGTTTCTTTCTATTTTCTATGTGAGTTGGTTCGTTATGGGATGACATAATAGTAGATATTCCAGAAATTTCATTTCATTACAATTGGCATTGGCCTGAAGGAAGAAGAGTAGAGAAAAAGGTGCCTCTACTCTATCTTTGTATCTTTGTTTAGTGGATGTCATGTGTGTATCTACACGAAGGGAGTTGATTTAGTAAGAGTGACCGTTCCATTAATTCTATAATACTACTAGTAATGCTCTAGCATTATTAAAGTTTGTTAAAAATTACACACCCATGTAGACAATTTTTTTTTTCCTGTAATTTCTTACAATTATATAATAACAATATAATAACAGAACGGTTAATCCTACTGAATTTCTTTTTTCGCCTATGATTATACAGGGACGATGTGAAAGTTATTCGCATGATACATAGTGCGGGATATATGCAGTAGTGAATTGTAAATTATTTTTCTACAGATTATTTTTGATATGCTATATCATTGCTAATACGACATCGCCCACCCATATGCGTTCAATTATTGAGCGGATCAAGTACGACTTATACACAACAAATGAGAAAGAATCGGTGATTTTATCGGCATATATCTCTCGAGTTTTTCTTTTTCTCCTCCACTTTGCCAAGCATCAACTAACAGGCTTCTCTTTTATTTTTCCCCTTTGTGTATTCCCGCTGCTACTACTACATACGGGCTTCTTTCATCCTCCCTACGGATTTTCTACACATTTTTTTTTTTTTCTCTTGCTTTAACACTCTAAAGCCACGCGATATTATAGTTTTTCAATCTTTACAATTATACTGGGAGTCTTAATATCCTCGACGTTAGAAAATATCTCTCCTATTCCGTTTTTTTTTTTCTTTTTAATTTTACGAGTGTCGATTCTACGATCTGTCTCATGACCTCCCCTCCCCCCTGACTTTTCCGTATTTTTTAACTTAATGGAAATATCCGCGTAAAAGCTGCAAGTCGCTGGATAAGTGTAACTGGGTCAGGGATAGTCATACTCTCGCCTGTACGTTGAACTATCGATTTCTAAGAATCTCCAGCACATTGTGCCCGGGTCTGAAAATTATCAAATAATCTTACTTTACTGGATACAGTCGGAATATATCACATATATCCCCTTTTATTTTCCCCTGGAATTTTATACCCTCTGGTTATTTAGCCTAGCCACTCAAAACTAGGATTTTCAAGTCACGCGAGCCCATTTAATGAAAAAAAAACCAAAACGGAAAAGATAACTATGCACTGTCTTACTATATTTAACTGTTTATTGATAGCGCTAATCAGTGTGCTGTTCGACGTAAAAAAAAAGACAAAGAAAAAGAGAGCAAAGCGAGACACTCAAATTGGGATGTTCTGCTTCACTCTCAATTTGCAATTGATCAACGGTTGGGGTGTGTGCGTCGGTGTACGTAAATTTGTAACCCCGAGGAACCTGCACTGCATAAAATTTTGCTCGGTCAAGCAGGGAGAGAAAGCCGTGATCTTGATGCAAATGCGATAGAAAAATTATTATTCCTATTATTGTAATAAGAGTGACACTTGAGAATGGAAAGTATGGTGTGGAGTGTCATTTTCATCGGATTCATGTCTATATATATATTTTATATATATATATATTGATAGTGTTTTTTTTTGGTCATTTTCAATGTGGCTACCTGTGATGGCGATTTTGCATGACCACTTGCTGGTGCCTTCCAGGACCATCATCTCTGCCTGCTCGAGGCTGTCAATGTGAGTGTCCGGGTCGACTGAAAATGTGGTGCTGAAAATAAGACAATTCCCTGATAATCCAAACCGTTTCGTTTCTCAAATTTATATCCTTCATCCATTTTTTGCTCACTAAACTCGGTTAATGTATCAATCAACCTAGTTACACACTCCACGATGAACTGTTCAAGCTCTGCTATCTGATAATACTTGGACTTTGTACAACCTAAGAAGAAGAGCAGATATT
>JAPYZM010006198.1:0-11901 GCA_030522845.1 Psyttalia concolor | reverse complement strand
GACTCTTCTGACCATCTCCCATTATTCTCTCCGTCTCTCACATGTCCTAAACCCCAGCCATGAAAATCCCCCCCCCCCCCCCCCCCCCCCCCTTGCCCTTTCACTTCCCCCCCTCCCCCCACCTTCCCCTGTTAATTTACCATTATAATTGATTTGCATATAGATTGAATCGGTTCAATCCACAGGATGAGGATGTGGTTTTAATGAAATATTTTTATTGACCCATTCATTCCAGTGTTTTGAGGAAGTCAGGAGGATCACATCGTTCCATCATTTATTAGTCTTATCATCAATTTTGTTTTTCGAATTATTGTTTATGAATTTCTCAAAGTGATTTACGATAAAATAGCTCGTTAAATATTTTGCTTTTTTTTTCTCTCTTCCGGCGCACGCGTGTATACCTCTAATACGGGCAAGAGAAAGGGAGAGAGAGCGAGAGAGGGTGTGAGGGAGGGGAGGGGGACGCTAAAAGGTTTCGAGGTGTATCGAGGAGATTTTGCTTTTAGCACATTCACGATAAAACGCGTTTCAAGCCTCCGCCCGGCTGACGTTAATGCCGATAAACGTCGTTTCGTATAACAAACGGGTGTGTGTCCTACGTTGACTCGCGTATTTTCCTCCTCCCCGCGATTTCTCTGGATACACACACTATACGCTCATTCCATTCTCTCTATTCACTTTCATCTGAATATTCTCTTTCCATCGTTATAGCGATATGGTTCAGTGCTGATTGTGTACGATCCATTCGGTGAATTGGGGGTAATGATATTGCATTGACTTACTTGAGATATTGACAATGTTGTTTTATGGTCCATAAGAGTTAGTCTTCGTTGGGAATTTAATTTGTCTGATGCTTGACAGAGGGGGAGGAGGAGGGTCTTGGGTAATTGGATTGTTGGAGATTTTTGGGTTTGTGAGATGTGGGCTTCGGTACTGGCTTGAAGGGTTTTTGAAATTATAACATTCGGTTCAAGGGTATTTATCGAACTAAATTTATTCTGACGTGGCTAGTGTGGCTTGAGAGCTGGAGCGTATTGGCATATTTTTCACCTAGGGAGGAAAAGTAGACGAATCGTCCTCACGTGCAAAATTACGACTCGAGCTGAAGGCGAGGGATGTAAACACGTGGGAAATGCTTGCCTGAATCCTCTCGAGGATTGAATACGATTCTTCGGCCAAAATAGATGAAAATAAGCGTTTCTTACCGACCGAAGCGAGGTTAGAATGCCCAGTGTCGGTCCATGTAGGCAGAAATCTTATATTTCTCACCTAGGGAGGAAAAGTAGACAAGTCCTTCCCACCGGCAAAATTACGGGTTGTAAGCACGTGACGAATGCTTGTTTGATTCTCCTCCTGAAGATTGAATACGATTTTTTTGCCAAAAAGAATGAAAGTGAGCGTTTCTTACCGAACGAAGCGAGGTTAGAATGCCCAGGTTCGATTCATGTAGCCAGAAATCGATTTTTTTAACCTAGGGAGGAAAAGTAGACAAATCGTTCTAACGTGCAAAATTACGATTCGGGCTGAAGGCGAGGGATGTAAACACGTGGGGAATGCTTGTCTGTTGCTCCTCCCGAGGGTCCAATACGATTTTTCTACCAAAATCGATGAAAGTAAGCGTTTCTTACCGAGCGAAGCGAGGTTAGAATGCTCACTTTCGGTCCCTCTAGGCAGGAAAGTCCTTCCTGGTTTCGGCGCCATTAGTCATCCGAATGAGAGCGTCCGAATTTCAACGAATAGCCACGAAAATTGTCCTGCAGTTAAGAACAACGATATATTGGTTACACGTGCAATGATAGAAATTCGGTTGCTCAGCAGAGTACGAAAGAATAATAGAATGAATCGTCACAAATATAAAATACGAATACGCGACAACGAGGTTATCAAATAATAACATATGAAGACTTGCACTTAGAAAAATATACAATATTCCCAACTAAATATTCTTCAGACGAGACTTCACTTAGATTTTACGAGTAAATATCTGGCATTCGGTTGTTCGAAGATTATTCCTATCTCGAATATTCATTATTATGCTAGTTAAAGATAAATATTGAATGATGTTGTTTCGTTTACCATCGCCACATCAGAGCGAGAGAGAGAGAGAGAGACAGAGAGACAAAGACAGAGAGAGAGAGAGTTAGCGGGAGAGACCGTCGAGAAAATGATGATGAAAAGGGGGCACGAGAAAAGGGTCAAAACAGACGGCAAAAAACACACACACACACACACAAACAGTGGCAGGAAAAGGGAAAGGGGGACGGAAAGGGATAGACTAGTGTGTATGCCATAGTCTCGTAGAGCAAGCATCATTAAATCACAGAAACAGCCTCTGTTATTGACTCTACTGACAAATTTATCGTCGGCCAGTGGTGGCTTTCGGTGTATGGCATTGCCCCCCTCCCTCTGAGTCCCCCCCAACCCTTTCTGTATTCCAGGGCGACCCTCCAACCCTCAGAGAGAACGCGCGCGGCCTCTTCCGGAACTCGAACGGACCCCGTCCTCCTCCTCCTCACCCCACCCACTACATCGCGTCATTGTTCTGGTTTATACGGTGATTTGTGGATTTTACTGTTCCCCCTTCGCCACCTCTACATTTCATACCCCCCCCCCCATCAGACCCCCCCACCCGCCTGATCTACGTCTCCTTTTAACTGAGGCTTTCCACCTTTACTTCTCCTCTGTCCCATTCGCACTCTCCTGTTGGCGAGTATGCATTTTATGGTGCCGAGCTTTCGGTGTGCAGTCACTGGAGCTGGTGAGTAAACACGCGCCGTCAGTGGTTGCTGTTGGCTTATTCGAGATCGTCAAATGAGAGTCTAATAGGTGTCGTCACATTATTCGGTTTATGAGAGACGGTCGAGCGAGTTTTGGGAAAGAGTGAGTTGTATTAATGATTTTTTTTTCATGTCGTTATTGGGTAATTGTTGCTGCATTAGGTGCCTTCACGCTGGGATTATTACACGGAGAGAATTTTTTTGTTGTTGCAGAAGTTGAGGTGCCGCTGGTGAATCGTCTGCGTTTCGATTGGTAAGGGAACAATAACTAATTGCGAAGGAGTCTTTGGGAAATAAGGCGGGTGGGGGAAAGGGAAGGAACTCGAGTGATAATACGGCGGGATCGGACGAGGGAATGAATTTTCAATGAATTTTTTGTCACTGCTGGTACGTTCAGTCCGTGTGGAAAAGTGCCTTTTCGTTTACTAGTAAACGAAAAGTCTTTTCGTTTACAAGTTTCGACTATCAACGGCGGTTGAAAGTTTTGACTTCTTTCAACGGTTGGGAATTAGGTAAGGGGAATGCGTTCCACATTTTTTTAAGGTAGGACAGTGAGATTAGTGAGTAGAAAGGATTTTGGATAGGTGGGAATTCCTTCTCAATATATTTATTTATTTATTTGTAATTTTCTTGGTTTTATGGAAGTATTTTCTGGATTAGAAACCGCTCCTCTAGCCTGCCCCGCCCTCCCACTTTTCCTCTCCTTATTATCTGCGGTATCATGACCGTCTTACACTTAGCTGTGCCCCATTCGAGCTAGGAATGCACGGGTAACCGGCCGATTGAGCATGAAGACACTAAAGCCGCTACACCCAAGCGGTCACCCATCCAAGTACTAACCCAGCTCAACGCTGCTTAGCTTGGGTCTGCCGAAGCAACATCTCGCCCGCCTAACCATTACGGCCGGCCCTTCTCAATATATTTAGTCCACAAATAACTGAAGAAAAAATTCAGATATTTTCAGTAAAAGACTTTTCGTCTACTGGTAAAGGAAAATGACACAGTTCACCACTCGCTGAACGTCACATCACTAACAAAAAATATAGTTCGGATACACGTACTACGCGGTGTTTCAAGTCGTGTGATTGGCAGCCCTCGGCTTCGCCTCGAGCCGCCTACTTCACACTCGTTACCACCCCGTCGCACTTGTATCGAAATATATTATTTCGTCTATAGTTAAGCTGGAAAAACGAGCTTTCGGATGAGTAAATCATTATTTAGTGGCACTCTGTTTTGCTCGAGTTATTGTCAATTGAAGACGTGGCTTTTGCGCCACTCTACTCTGGTATATAAATTTTATCGAGGGGTTGGGGGATTTTTTGCGAATTGCTGGGGCACTTTACCAGGTTAGCGGCTGATTGTAGGTAGTGGTCAGGTTATCTGCGAATGGCCCAAATGAGATGATCACTAAATTAGATAATTTTTTATGAATTTTTCTCTTGATGTAATAGAAATGGCTTCAATTTCTACCGATTTTTGGAAATTTTACGAGCCTGATGATGATTCAATCAATTCCACATTCATTTCATCAATACACTCTGACTTTTATTTTGAAAATTGATTAACCCCATGGAAATTCAGACAATCATCCCTATTCACTGTATTATGAAATGACATAATGACGCAGAATTAGTTATTGACAAGTTTTTTGGCTCGTGAAAGGAAATGACGCAGAATTAGTTATTGACAAGTTTTTTGGCTCGTGAAAGGAAACGTAAAGAGCTAACAATTCAAAAAGTTAACTTAATTATTCATCTATTTTATGGAGCAGATTAATGCCAAACCATAGGCAATCAAAGTAATCACTTCAAAAGGCTTTCATACAGGGTGTTACTTTCTCATTTCCCTTTAATCCGTTCGTCTTACACCCGGCCTTCAAATGAACGTCGTCCGCGCTTTTACTGCCCTCCCCTCGACCTCATCTCAATCTCACCATCCATTCCCTGCCTTCGTTAAAGGCACATTCATCCCTTAAATTGAATTAATTATCATGCCGGCGTTGATCCTCTGAATCCTCAAATTTTGTACTTACTCGTGAATAATGAGCTCTCTCTTTGATTTTCCAGAGCTGATACTGCGCGGAAAAATGATTTTCCATGGAAAAAATTTTTGAATGATCGACTAGTGTTGACGTGAATTTTCAATGAAGACAATTTCTCACAATTTTTGTGAAATCGAATAAAATATTCTTCAGTTTGTATTTTAAAATTTTGCTTGTGAAAAAATGGCGATTTTTGGATTACTGGCCATCAAATCGTCATTATTCCCCGTCCAATTACAAACGGAGAGGAATATTGAATAAAAATTACAGAATAATGTAAATTCTTCGATTTGTCACCTAAAAAATACGAGAGAATCACGTAATTTTTTTGGAAACTGTAAAATCTAACGGGAATTTCAAGAATCATCCTAGAACATGAAAATTCTTGGATGTTTAAGAATTTTTACGGAACGTTCCAGAAAAATTAAAGAACATGTTGCCAAAGGATGCGTAACTTTCACGAATCAGATCGCAGAATCGACATGACGATTGACAATTTTTCATAGAATTTTACATCGCTCCCACACTACGTTTCAAAACGTAATTCTTAGAACTTTTTGCTGGTAATTTTGATTGTATTTTTCTCGACGTGTATTGAAAAAATCGTTATTTAAACCCTTTGAAGATCATATTCTTAACTCGCCTGAGACTGCTGCATGCAATATTCGAAATACTCTGATATTAAAAGGAGATTTTAATATCGGAAATTGGGAAATTTTGTGCGATAAAATCGAAGTATTGTTCTTCCCATTTACGAGGTTTATTTACGATTGTTGTTTCTCAGGGTACATTTACGACAATTCCGAAGTAATTAGAATCCCTCTTGGGTTATTTGCGGCATATTGCTGGTTACAATGTGGAGTGAACGGAAGGGTCTCCGCAGTCCGGTATATCGAACTTTCGTCTTTTCGTATACGATTACCCACCAGTCAACCGACCACAGCCGCCTTATCTGCGGCCAGATAAGGCCCTGTCAACCCTTATGAATGCTTCTATTATTATGCTCTTCCTCCCCGGGAGGTTGATATCTCTGGTGGCACCTTTATGCTTTAGCAGCAGCACCTTCACAAGTGTCTTCTATTAAGCATTCATGACTCTCAACTGATAACGATTATCAAGTTTTGGGTTTCATCCTGAGGGTTTCCACGGCCAGATATTTCTATTCATTCTCTGAGAGCAGAATTTTTTCATTCTAAAAAAAATTGGGTCTTTTTTGACGACTGAAAACTAGTGTCCCGGAAATAAGGAATCAAACTGAATAAAAAAAAATTCCAATCAAATATTTTTCTGACCAGAATTGAAAGCTAGTTTTACTGTAAGAATTTTCGGTATCGAATTGTTGTAGGCAAATATCCAGGGGAATTATATTTACTTTTTTGTGCACTCACTTCTCACATTATTGAGGGGCATTACACGGAAGAAAAAGTTTAAGAAAAATTACGGAAGAAGTCACGTAATCTGCACGCTAAAATTTTTTTCATAAATTTTTGTACGAATTAAAGAGAATAAGCCTGTTGCATCTTTGAAAATGTACGGAAAAGCCACGTAATTTTGGGACTTAAACCCCAACAGGCAGATGAGTAATTTTTACGGAACAGAAAGTAAAATTTAACGTGGGAATTGCGTACTTTCTGTGAAATTTCAACTTCGCTGGCAGATTACGTGACTTGTTCTGTAATTTTTATTGAATATTTCTCTCCGTGTATGGGCTTATTCTGAACGGGACACACTTGTCACAATCGATTACCTCGAAATTCTCGAAATGTGGAAGCCACGATTCCTTATTGGCTAAAACTGACGACACTGCGCCAATAGCTGTTATGGCGTTCAGTTTCACTAACCTCTCAAAATCTTAACACGGCACGCGCTTGGTTTCTCTGTAATACAGCGGGCGGTAGCCCGCGTTCGGCCTGGTTTAATAAAAAAAATCAAAAGTCATTTTTTGGAAAAAAAATATTCAACTTAATGTTTGGAATGATTTGATAGTTAAAAAAAATTACTGAATTACTAAAAAAGATAACCATGATTTTTCCATCTTTTAACGTATTTTCTGATTAAAAGAATAACAAAACTTCAGTGGTAGAGAGAAATTATTGGTGGTGGAAGCGGTTAGCTGAATATCATACACGCTAGCTTCCAAACATTAACTTGGACGACACGCTACCGCGTACCTTAATTCAGAAAAAATTCTTTCACCTTTTTCCCGTGTCACTTGAAGTAATTTCATATTTTTCAACTATTTCATTAATTTAAAACTCACGAATTCAGTTGCAAATAAATTTGAGGATACGTTTGAATTAAATTTTATGTTGAGATTTGATACCAGTATATCAGCAACGAGAAATCAACCATGTACATCCAAAATTGGGGATATTGAATTTACGCCATTTCTGTTTTGACATATCGCAGTATGCGATACGATTCAACGATTACGCTTTACGTGTCCCGGTAGAGGAAGTAATTTTTTGTTCTAAATAAATAGCTTTTTGTGGTTTTGTCTGTGAATTTACGAATACGAGTAATGTATAACATGTTTTCTACTTTTCAAATTGCATTTCTTCTCTCAATTTCTCTGATCGCCATCTTATTTTTGGTAGAGGGGTGAATTAGAGAAGTTAATCTATCATTCAAAAATGAAATCAATAATTTTATGGAAAGAAATTTTTATTTTATTCTTGGATAATGAAGGCAATTCTGAAGATGATTTTACAATTTAAAAGTCACTGATATTCAACTAATTAGTTTTCCTCTCTAATACAGATTATTATTGCAAGTGTAATACTACTCAATTTTCGCGTGATATCCGTTTGATCCGGTGAGTGGAGCGCGTCACAAACCACAGGGGAAATTGCAGGGGAAATATGAGAGTTAGGGAGTATATCTGAATGGAAATTTCGGGTTTAGCTACAATCGTAGATATTCAAGGATAAATTGATGGAAACGCCATTGAAAAATCCCCCTAAGGGTTCCATAAAAAGTGTAACCCATTTTTTACAGTGAAAAAAAAACACCATTTGCCTGTTTTAATATCAGTTACTGAATAGAGAGCCTGGGAAAAAAAATCATGGAATAATGTGACTGTTTCCGAAAGAAATCTCTCTTGCTTCGATTTCGTAGGTCAAAGGTATTATAATTTCAATAGAATATCGCCCACGTGCTCTCTCGGTTTAAGGTGTGGGTTCGTAACTCGATGTAGAACATCCTCCGCCCCGATAAGCCGTACTTGACACTCCCTACACAACAAAACCACAAACACCACAATCTTTCGCACTTTTCATGATACACCTGGAGACCGTGAGACGTGTCGATTGTAAATGTAAATATTCAACTTGAGTTTTCATCTGTTTTCAAATTACAGGGTAATATTGTGTAGGCGTTTGCGATGGCCGGTGTAAGTTGATTCTCGTGTACCAAAAGCTCGTAATGTCAAACCAATCGGGGATTAAGTGGTCAGGATAATAGCTGTATAAGTCAGAATGTCAGCGGGTCTTGTTGTTGGGGATTGTCTTTTATGGGGGATTCTGCTAAGCCTCTTTAAGGGCTGTTTGATAAAGAGATGAGAGACATGAGGCTTTATCTTTGGATCGGCAATTTTCTTATGAATTTTTCTGTTATTTTTATTGTTAGCCGATATTTTCGCGGATATCTAACGATTTTCGTATAAATTTATCGTCTTTTTTTTATTGAAGTAAGCGCGGGGCGAAAAATTCAATAAAAGTTAACAACAAGAGGACTTAAGAATTGCGTTTCCCTGCGGAGCAGAACCGCAGGATTTTGATCACATAGGATGGCACTTTACGAATTATGGCCAACATAATAAATGAATTGATGCATTGAAGGGAGCCAAGTGCGCCCGGCCCTAGAAAACAACAAAATTCACAGACGCAAATCTCTACTAATAAGCGTTAGGAGGAAATATGTAAATGTTTAAATAACGGTAACTATAGAAATCGGCTGAAAACGATTTACGCCAGCAGACTACGCGCATTGTTCCGTAATTTTTATTGAATATTTGCTCTCTGTATAGACAATTTGTCGGTGACCTCTGTGACCTGATAGTTTTTCATTTCCGACTTCATCTCGTCTTTCTATTCTTAATGGACTGACAATAAATTATTACTTTAAGTTGAGTTTCACTTTCACACAAAATACTTTCAATATTTTTAATCCTTAGCAGTTGAATTCCACTGGAAATAACTGTTGGAATGATGATTAAATTTCTGAATCAGAGGCAGATTCGACAACCAATTCATCTTCGATCGCTGGAATATCCAAAAATTGCTGCGGCTTCTGTAAATACATTGTGAAGGGTTTCGGTTTTGGTCATGCTAATGGAAAGTGCTCATCGATATATACACGCACCTCTTGCGTACCTCCAATGTATAACATTGATCGTTTCTGTATCGATAGACACACGAGCCCAACAGGGGTCGTGAGCCATTGTACAAGGGCCAGGTAATTACATTTAATACCCACGGTTATGTGTTTGCAGCGTACACATTTGCCAGGCTCGATCCCGCGAGGAGGGTCACATAGTCTCCCAGTGTTTTCGCTCGAGGTATACCAGACTTATGGTTTTATCATGTTTTATAATAGTGATTTTAGTGCTCAAGTAGCACTGGATTATTCTTCGGGTGATACGTAATCTCATCATTATAAATCAAGGGATAGCGAGAAAAAATGTTGGTCATTTGGAAACTAATGGCTTCATTGGAAGTGGGTAATTTCGTTTCCGTCCTGGCGGGAGAAAAGTGACATTTCCCTCCCGCTTCGCGGGAGGGAAATCTAACTTTATTCCTACACCGAATCGGAAAATCGGGTTTTAACCACGGAAAGTAAAATAAAACCCCCTTACCCGCGGGCTTATCAACCTCGCCTTCGGCTCGGCTGATAATGCTGCCTGTGGGCAAGCGTCCTTTATTTTACCTCCCTAGGTTAGAAATATACTATTTCTCAGTGAGAGCTTTTCATTATCATAGTTATCAGGCTCTGGACAATTGGGTTCTGATACTGATGTGCCTTGCTCCTTATAATGAAGCGAATGAAAGCTGATAAAAAGTAAAAAACTCAAGTTTTTGAAAAAAAGTCGTCCAAGTTAATCTTCGGAATAATTTTGTATTTAACGAAATTAATGAAATCAAGAAGATAGCCAAGTAGGATTATTTTTAATGGAAATGGATGGGCGGACAGTAAAAGACCAATTCTAACCAAGTTTCACTATTTTTTTTTTATTAAAACCAATTCTACTTGGTTATTTTCTGGATTTCAGTAATTTTTTGGTAATATGCAATTACCGGACTCCAGATTCAAGTCAAAATATTTCAATCTTTCCTCACAAATATCGTTCCGTTAACTTAGATACGTTATACGGACCCACAACTTATCGTTGGAAAAGTGAATGAAAGTTGTTATAATATAGTTGGGATGTGATGGGAAGTAACATCTGGTGGCGGAACACTGGTTGCTTTAAATGAATTGATGATGTCAAGACATAATGAATTGTAATTCAGTATGCTTAGGTAGATGTACGGATCCTTCCGCACTCCTTCCCTACTGAAGGTATATAGATTTTGTAAAAATTAAAAATTAAAATAAATTCAATTCAACGTGTGGAAAGGTATATCAAACCTCTCCAGCACTTAGCGTTATCCAGGGCTTGCGACGGGGACGCGGCTGGAATGAACCCCAAAAGGTGCACCATGGTGCTCAAAGGTGTTCATCTCCCACTCAACTAACTGTTCACTTAATTTTCGAGTCCGACCTAATTTGTGTGGATATTATAATTTAAGACGGCCAAATCAATGTCTTGATACTCAAATTATCTCAGTTTGGTGTGGAGTCCAGTTATGATCACATGAGCAATTTTTTTAATTGTAAAATTATTTTAACCAGTAACAGACGTGTTTTTCCCATAAACTTGAGTTTTTGATTTTTTAGTCACAATTTCTTTACATTGCACAGAAACATGGAAAATATAAATTAATTTTTGTTCCATTCTTTCAATTACAAATTCACCAGGCTTTTAATAAAATTTAAATTGTCAAAGGTTTTGTTTTCATGTTGTTAAACAGATAAACAGAATAAATATATTCAGCAGTGATTAGTATTCTGAGCAAATGTGAGGTGAGAAATGAATACAGCATAAAATCTCAGAAATTATTTGTAAGAATTGATCCAAAGAATTGGAAAACAGAAAAAAAAAACTTTTGCCACTGAAAAATGTCAATTTAACTCACGAGCCCCAGGAGACCTTCTATACCTCCGCTCACAATAAAAGCGAGTAGGGAGGTATACCGGGACTAAAGGGAAATGAGAATGAATGTAATAATATATTTAATATTCGTAGACCCCTCGTCATCCTCCCCCGCACTCGCGGTATTACAAGCCAACCAATATTCTCGCCCATTTCCCTTCCCTCCGCTTTCCTCAACCACACTACCACCTCATTCTTTCATTCTCGTTTTTCAGTGTCTACCACTTACATTGTAAAGATTTAAATCATCTTAACTCCAGACTCAATACTTATACTAATTTATTTCAGTGATTTTATTGAAGTAATTCTAAAAATTTTCATCAGAGAATAAATTGAAATCTCGTTTCAACGACATCGCACAACTTTCTTTTAAGAAACAAAAATTTTTATGTCAATACTCTCTTTATTTCAAGGAAAAGTGAGAACAATTTTCCTGGCATTCAGATGTTGATTGATGGAATTACTTGGATAAATACAAATACGGTTGATTTTGCCGAAAATTATAGCAAAATCGGAACAACCCGGCCCGAGGGTGGATCTACTTTAAAAGTAGACTGGGGTAGACGAAATACTTTTGGCAAAGTTCACTCAGTTGATACAAAAAAATATTCTCTTGTCAATTCTTAATGTGAGAGGGGAAGATATTTCAACCGACTTAGATTGTCTCGTTTCAGATAATTTTTTATTCTCAAAAAAATTATTTGGAATGACCGGAAATCATGTCTTTCACATACCCGAGTAGAAATTTGTTCAGGCGTGCCAGTTGGCAGAAATGGCCCTGCTCCGGTAGTGATACGGTAAACCTGATTACGGCATAACAGGTCAGGACC
>JAPYZM010006190.1:0-11548 GCA_030522845.1 Psyttalia concolor | reverse complement strand
AGGTATCGTCTTGCAATTGGGATCAAGTGAGCATGTTAAGAACTTGATCAAAGGGATCTCAGGCTGCTTGAGCTCAAGCTAAGATCATTCCCACCAAATTAGAATCAGATCAGGTTTGCCTCAGGTATACCTTTCGTGTTAAACATAAGTTGAATTGGATTAAAATTTGATCAGCTCCGCATCAGAATTGACGTGATCAGAGAAACCTGACTACAGACGGATCCATTCCTGATCCTATTTCAAGCCCGCTTGAAGTAATTTCCACTCGGGTAGTTTCTCGTGTCTGTTAGCTTTCAGTATTATTCAGTGAAAAAAATTCATTTGATTAATTGTATTAATTAAATAAAAAATAACAATCGCTTCGAAATCACAGACTATATTTCGTTTTTCAATCTAAAATTATATTTATTCATTTTAATAATTACATTACGCCCAATATTCATTATTCTTGCATAAAACCAACATAATTAAATTGAGACAACATGCCAGATTAATCGGGATGTAGATTCCATAGAATAATAAACTGCAAGAAATTTTTTTCTTACAAAAAACTCAATTTCACGGTGAAAGAAGATTACCGATTCTTCAATACTAATACAAATTCAATAATCCTTCATTTATCTCGAAAATAAGTGACATTGCGATAAATATGGTAAAATCTATTTTTGAGGTGTATGATATTTTCGAAAAAAAATGTATCATTTTCTTTTAAAGCCACTCATTACGGCAATAATGAAAAGTCAACAAATTGCACAGTTAACCCATTCAGCTTTCGTCACTGGTTGGTCAATGGAAAGACGTCAATATAATAAGTTTTTCATTAATGAAAAAAAAAAAAAATATATTCCCACGTATGGAAAATAGGAGAAATAATGAGTGTAATGGCACGCATATGATAGAACATAAATAATAGAATGATTAATCAAGTACACTTACAACCGAAATAAATATATAAACATTTGATTATGGAATTTAATACTTGATGTTGTTTCTTGGGACATGGGCTAGTGTCAAACTACGAAAAAGTGTATTTCCCACCCCCAAATTGTGGTACATCAAATATTGATTATGTGAGTTGTAATGTTCGCCTAAATATCACGTGTTTCGGTTATTTAATAGTGTACTGAAATGTTGTGAATGATGAATTATTGATAATTATTGTGGAAGCCTGAGTGCGTCTACGCGTTTTTTTATTAATCAGTATCTATCAAATCCTCACATTATCATTGCGATATTACATAATAAACTTAGGAAAATTAATAGTTGTGACTATAGCTACGCTACCGAAGTGCCTCAGCCAAGAGATTAAACTATTTAATAGAGCGTATTTGCATTGAAATGTGAAAATTCTCGAGATCTTCGCCAGTTATTCAATTAATTAATTGAAGAATTTTTCATAATATCAAATGGCCACTAAATGAAAAAAAATCACTCGAGGAATTTTTATTTTCACATTTCGCAACCGTCACGCTTTTCTTATTGTTGTAATGAAAAAATATTCAGCATTTTTATTGTTATTTACGTTTCGTGCGATTATAATTTGCTCTACGTAGCCCCTAAGACAGCGGTTTCATTAATGCCTACCGGCTGCCCCCATTTCTACCACTGCCGCAACTACGTATACCCCCTTTTTTTTTATTTATACAAATTGATTAATTAAAAATTGAGAAAAAATTAAATGAAGATAATTCTAGTCTACTTCGATAATTTGTTGAGGCGAATTTCAAATCGCGATTTATTTGACGAATGTTTGATTTCTTTTTATTTTCAATACCTGACGGAGGCCTTTAGTAAGTTTCTTCAGATATTAATGAGGCATTTTTAATTACTCAATTTAATTAGCTCGCTCATCTGATTCTTATCTAGTTGAATAGGTTCAAAACACTAACGCATGCCGCCAAGAAACTCAATTTATTTCTGGTCTTACAGTTATTTATTTGAATTAGCGTTTACTTTTTCATTAAGAAAATGAAAATAACAATTTTGAAGACAGGGAGAAGAGAAGAGAAGAGAGTGAAGCTGAGAGAGTATAGAAGTGACAGGATCGGTCGCTTTTCGTAGATTTGTGAAGACATTTAGAGTTTGAGGAGTGCAAAAATTGAAGAATAAAATTGAAATATTGAGATTTGATTTGTTTTTCTTGAACTTTCAAAAAGGTAAAATGGAATTTTATCAACTACTGGCGACGTCACGTGAGAGGAAGAAAAGTGTAATTTGTATAATTCTTTGTTCAATAGTGTTAATATTTCAAACGTTAGGATTACAAAAATCCCTCGTTGTTAATCAAATTTATTATATTATCCACAAAAATTTTTTTAATTGAAAACAAAGTAAAATACATTTTTATTAGGAAAGATAAATAGAAGTAGAGGCATACTAGTGTATAAATTACCATGATATATAATAATTTTGCTAACGGGTGAGAGAAAAGTTGTAAGAAGAAAGCGGTGAGTCAGCGCAGAGATGAGGAAAAAATTGAAAAAGTGGGGAAAATTTCTATTGTGTTCAATAGAAACAATAATGCATTCAACAATCACAAATTTTTTCAACGGCAATTTCCATTTAATTCGGTCTGGAGTGAGTGTCACCGATAGCAGCCGCGTGGCACCAATTCCAAGGACAAAAAGATGATATGAAAAAAAAAAAAAAAAATGAGAAAATCCATTTTAATCACGTGAGAAGTATTTCCACGATTTTAACAGGACCAACTCTGACACATTCGACTCAGTGAAATTTAAAATTCTCAGTTTTTCTACCTCTGTCCCCCCGATGGAATGGATGACCGAATTCTATAAGGCATTATAACAAATACTAGTACTGCCAATTTTTTCTTGGGAGTCGGTTAACAGTCCTCAAGCATTGGACCATTGGTTGGTTGAAATCTGGCATACATACTATTGTCACCCCAAAGATTACCAAAAAATGGCCCAAGTCGTGGGAATCTATACATTGAACGCCAATCTCTAATCATAGATCGGGCCAATGTTGACAAGCCAATCATCGATGTGGCCATCTCTAGGCCAACATTTGACCAACTGTAAAATCACCAAAGATTGGTGCTGCAATGACATGGCAATAATTGGCCAAGAGTAAGAGCGCCAACGATTGGCACTTCAATGTTGAGGTGTTCAACACCTCGCCAGTTGTCCATACGCCAATCATTGGCAGTTCAAACCTGGCCCAACAATTGGCCTAGGGAAGGATCACCGAGCATTGGAATTTCAATATCGGGCCAATCGGCAGCCAATGGTACCATTACCAATCATTGGCGCATCAATCCTAAGGTAACAATTGGCCAAGAGTAGGACTGTGTACGATTGATTTTCCAATGTTAGGCCGATACTTGGCTAATGGTATATGCACCGAGCATTAGCATTTCGACATTGTGCTAACAATTGGCTTAGGGAAGAATCACCAAGCATTGGGGTTTCAATATTGGCCTAATATCCGGCCAATTTTATTTTTATTATACTAATATCCAATAGGTCTTTGAAATAAAAACATGAATAACATTTATCTGGAAATTATATAATCATTATCAATATTCTTGGAAAATACGCTACGAAAAAAACATTTTTATACTTTTTTCTTCAACTGTATGTTCAATTAAAACAGTTTGAATATTAATAATAATTAAAAGAAACTTTGTATTATGAAAAACTTTAGATAATGAAAATATATTTTATTAATTAATAAAATATTCAAAGACGGCAATAACCATAGCCGATTATAAATGGGAACTTTTAGAATTGCGCGGTAGGCTAGGCGTTAAGGCGTAGGGTTAGTAGGTTCTCTGTAGGTTGTAGGTTCGATCCCAAGTAGTTCTATTATTTTAAAAAATAACAAAATCGAGTTTTCAACCATAATTGAATAAGGGTTGCGTAGGTAAGGCATATTCAATAGTGGAAATCATCCGTGAAGCGGTCAATTATTTTGTTTTTGTTTTTAATTAAACGATATTGGTATTTGGCACAACAGGCTGGGTCCAATTGTGGCCCAAGACTGGCACCTTAATAGGGCCTTATATAATCCCAATGCTTGGTCAGTTACTGTTTGCCATTATCGGCCCGGCGTTAGCATCCAAATGTCGGACCAATGATCGTCCACTCAATTTGCCAATTGCTGGCCAGTACTGGCGATTGGAATACCATGCTTGGACCAAGACTCGGCCAATACTAAAACCCTACCTGGGGAGAGAATTCATTATCCAATGAATAAATATGTCGAAGAATTCGTTTGAAAAATAAAAAATTAAACGAGACTTTATTGATTGGAATATTTATTATGAAGGATTTGTTGTCAAGTGAGCCGTTCTATTTCATTATGCCTGTAAATGATTTTGGAATTGCTCCCCCGTGGTTTCTGTTCGTTTTCTTGTTAATTTCTTTGAAATCTTCAATATTAATAAAAAAAATAATGTAAAATAAAAATGAGCACTCAAAATGCAAGCAACGTAGAAAAAAAAATATAAAAACGTAGTATTAGGTTTTCGGTCCGGGTTACTTTTGACGAACCAATTCAAAGAAGATCGTGGAATCGCAAGTACTTTTCAACGAAAAAAAATTGAAGAGTCAATTTACTCTTGTTCATTTTTGTCAAGCTGTAATTTTGATTTTTCTCTGAAAAATTCAATTCAATTATTGATATTATAATAATTCCAATTATCTTTAATTGACCCAAGAATTACTCAATTGGTAAATAATTGAATTCGAGTCAATCCCGTGTTACAGAGCTATTTCAACTCTAACTCTTAGAAGAGGAGGTTACTGTATGCCTTTTTTTTAAATTTTGATTTATACCATAATGTTTTCTTCTGGGGCACATAAATACAAGAAATAGTATCCACGATTTTTGGTTTATTAAAAAGAACTCTGTCCGGAGAATAAGGATCACGTTTTAATATATATATATATATATATATATATATATTTTTTTTTTTTCATTTTTCTCGACTTACTTGAATAATATTGCAATTGAAATTGGAAAAATATTATTTTTTTAGCTATATCAAAATCATGTTTTATCTATAGGGAACTTACGGGTAACTAAAATCGAAAAGTCGTTTATTTATTTGATGACTCTAGTCGCATAATTGTTAAAAATGATAAAAAATTGTAAAAGTTCCCAACAATCTGTCGAAACCGAGGACGAGCAAACTGGAGTTAATTAGAGAACATAATGAAACGATGGCCCATCTGAGGAAGAATCCTCCTCAAAACACAATCGCAAGGAAATGCTCTGAATTTCCTCTGGAAAATTCAAATATCAATCTCAAAAATAGTCAGCGATCTAAACCCGATATACTGGGGCTGTCTTTCACGCATTGCTATCCATGCTCACATCGCTCCACCTCGTATCTACGCGTTAACTCTACGTTATTTAATGTCAATAAAAATAGATATAAAATTGAATTTAAAGATAATTAATCAAATTATTCTCAATTAAGGTTGGATTAATGGATAAAGGGCTTTATTTTGAGATTTAAAAAAACTGAAGGGATTTAGTCTGGGTCTATATCTTAGGAGGTTAAGTGTGAATATATATATTTTTGTGGAATAGACGAATTCACGTTCACGTGAATGATATTCATTGAAATTTTAAATTTTCTCTTTCCACTAATGGGGTACCTGCGTCCACGCTCGCCCTTGTACCTGCCACCGTACTTGCAGCGATTCGCAGCGAGCTCCGTAATCTCTGGGATCCAGCTGGCGAACACCGCCTACACACCCACAATAATGCCGTTGTCGTAAGAATATGAGAAAGCCTAGCTTCATACTTTTTTTCACATAATTTTCTTTCTGTCTAATTTCAATATTCATTTCGTTCTCTGTTGTGAACTGGCTCTTCTGTAAATCCAGAGGATCGAGTAAAGGTGATAGTTAATGGAGATTTTCATCAGCCGATCCTAAATTATATTACAAATTATTCTCTAATAAATATCATTATAGCTCTCCTTCATTATCAGTCTCTTAAAAAGATTTTCCCCAGCCGTGATTCGAAATGAGAATCTCCTGCTCGTAGAGCTTCCAATACTTTTAATGTTTTTTCAGGACAAATCTTTCGCAATCATTTGGATGTGGCTAAATACATGTAAAAAAATCCAATTTTTAAGTAAAGTTCATCAATTGAGCTTAATTCAGTTCGTAGGGAAGGGCCATCTATCAACCTTCCAACCGGAAACCGTACGCAACTAAACTTAGAATTTTCAACACTGTTATGGGCTTCTACAATCGATGTTTCTATGATTGATTAAATGTTAAAAAGAATATTAGAAAAATTACTAATTTTCCACCAATGACTGACTCATGAAACTTTGAATTACCACATTTCTTTGATTTTTGGAATTTGAAGAGCCTTTAGTGATAACAAATGAATATTTCATGTCTACGAAACACCAAGCTTCATGGGATATCATTTCTTGAAAAGCGTAATAATAGTAAAATTTATTAAAATTCAGACAACTATAATAAATCCGACAATCAACAAAGATTTCCATAATTCGCTTCTGAATTGAGTTTTTTTGGTCTCATTCAATTGATAAACAGGACTCCTCAATTATGAACCTCTTAATAAACCCGAAACATTCCTTATACCAAATTTACAATAAATTTTTTAAAATTCGTTCATTTGTCTCAACAAATTTTCGTAAAATCGTAATTAATTAATTTTGAAAAATAGCAGTAAAAATAGTCCATATTCTCCATTCTTTAATTTTCCACCAATATCGGTTGATAAAAATTCCAACTATCACATTTCCTTGATTTCTGGTGTTCCAAGAGTTCTTTTGGTGAGAACAAAATAAAAGTTGATGCCTACGAAGCAGGAAGCCTCGTGTAATGTCATTTTTTGAGAGCCATAATAATATTCAATTTCATTACAATGAACATAAAACAATACACCCCATGAAGATGGGTTGAATAAATGAGTAGCTCGCTTTAAATTCACTCGCTCGCTATGTGCCTTGCGCTTCTTGTGCTCACGCTGATCACGTAATTTTCATTATATTAATCGCTCTGGCCGAATATTCCACGGGGTTAAGCCTTTTTGCCGTTCAAAATTCAAATAATACCGAGGCTTTTGTTATTCATTCACATTTGCCATGTATTACAAAGGGATTCATAACATCAGGTTATGAATGTTAAGGTTAAGTCACTTGCTGTTTTTCATTTCACCAATTATAGTTTTGATGATTGACATTTATTTAATTCAATAATAGGTCCTCATGATCGAGTCTCCTTGCAATCTCTTCTAGTTTGAAAAAATCAACAGTAGTATGTTTCGTAACAAGTGAAAAAAATGGTTTTTGGCGAGTGCGAGGTTGATATCACGAGCCAAAGGCGAGGGATATAATCCCACAAGTCAAAACCGCTTTTTTCACGTGTTACGTTTCATCTCAATGTGTCGAAAAAGCACTTTTTAGTCACTCGACGCAAAGCGGAGAGTGACTGAAAAGTTACTTTTCCGACACAGCGTGATGAAAATTAAATTCCTTCACTACGCGGACAAAATCTTTATCGTTTCATGAGGAAAATAAAAGTTAAATGTGGATTTTCGCCGATTATTGGTATGTTTTTATCACTACAAAACTTTAATTTTCTCGAGGTTTCTTATTTATAATATTATCCAAAATATTTTTATTTGCAATTCTTTTTTCTATTTTATTATGCTTATTGTCAGGCATTTGTATTTGGGACTTAACTTCTTTCTTTCTGAATATGTGTTTTTGATTTTAAAAAATTCTTCTTATGATTGAATTTCAATTAGCTCATTTCATAGAAAATGGCCTAAAATAAAAGAAAGGATTGATAATTCCACATGGTACCACCTCTCAATGATATTAGTCATTCATTTTTCATGAATTTTTAATCGGAAAATTTTTAAGTGAAAACAAAAATCACAAAAGGGTCACGATTGATTAGGCCTGACGAGATATTTTTATCAGAGCTAAACAAATAGTACATTTCAATGCGATTGCAGGAAAATGGTTTTGAGTACGTGGGAAATTTGTACTCGCCTTCCGCTCGTGCTATAATCCAACCAGTCTAAACACACTTTCATTGCGAGTATCGAACCCTATTTCTCGACGCAATGTGTGCGGAGTGGGATATTTACACGTGAAGCGTGAGTAAAGTATCACTTTCCAGGCAATGCATCAAAAAATTATTCTCTAGATTAGGAAGCGAAAACCTATTCAGCTTTTACTCTGGTCCATGAAGATTTCGGGGTACATTCAGGAAACTGAAATAGTATATTTCGTAACAAGTGAAAAAAAATGGGTTTTGGCGAGTGGGAGGTTTTGTTCGCCTTCGGCTCGTGATATAATCTCACGAGTCAAAAACCACTTTTTTCATGTGTTGCGAACATAATTTTTCATCACGCTGTGTCGCAAAAGTAACTTTTCAGTCACTCAACGCGAAGCAGAGAGTGACTGAAAGGTGCTTTTTCGACACATGGAGATGAAAAATATTGTTCGTAACAGGTGAAAAAAGTGGTTTTTGACTCGTGGAATTATATCACTGGCCTTCGGCTCGTGATATAAACCTCCCACTCGCCAAAAACCATTTTTTTCACTTGTTACGAAATATACTAATTTCATCTCAATGTGTCGAAAAAGTCCGCTTCGCGTCGAGTGGCTGAAAAGTTACTTTTCCGACACAGTGTGATGAAAAAAAAATTACAGTTGGGAGAAGTTAAAATTTCGTCAAACAAAACTGATTTTTTTCTCTCATTCAGAGAATGAAAAACGGAAATTTGATAGAGGGAACTTAATGAAGTTGCAAAAAAAAGAATAATTTTTTCGGTCGTAATAATGACAATAAAAGAATATGATCAATCTCATGAGAATAAAAATTTTGAACCAACTATACCAATAATTGGCAAAAACACCCATGAAATTACGATTGTATTTTTTCTGTATAATTCACACAATTTGTGAATTACAATTTACAGGCGTGTGCAGGATGAATTGCAAATAGTCGTGAAAGATAGAGAGAGGATGAGGAAAAACCGTCCAAGGATTTTTGTTTACAGTTTGAGGTAGCAGACTAAAGTGGCAAATCGTGCATCTGAATTCTATTGTATCGTGTCACTGCTTATGTGTGTGTGAGTTGGCACGGGGTTAACATCAAGGACGAAGCGCCCCTTTTTCTACTTTAAAAGCGGAGCGTCAACCGCCCGCCACGAAACTCCACAAATGCTTTTGCTTAGCAACGCCTTAGCATTTTGTAAACTCAGGTTATTGATTTATCTCTACCTTTTGGTCTTTCAATCATAACGTCAACATTCCATTGAAGGGGGACAAATACGCTGAGTGAAATGGCAATGATAAACACTTTTGAAATTAGAGGAATCTTTTTTTGTTAATTAACATTCAAAGGAACTTACAGCTACGAAAAAAACAGAAAGAAAAATAGATTTCATCCGAAATTTTTTGAACTTTACAACACAGATCACTTTTTATATCCCTATTCATTCTTTTAAAACAATATCAAAAAGAACTTAGAAAAGAAATTAGTATAATAGAGGAAACTATCATTACAACAAAAATTATGTGATTTCCGTTTCAAAATCATTTTTTTCTTGGAAGCCTTAAGATTTAAGAAGAATAAAAAAAAAATCTTTTGTTTTAAATTCAAACCTACATTACAAAAATATTTAGACAAAGTTTTGAGTATACCACTTAGGTCTCAAGATATTCGAGAAACAAATATTTTTGACAAAAACCACAATACATTTGATATAGAAAACTTGCCTAAATTTTTTCATGACAAACAAGATTAAAACTCTCTCTTTGAATTTTCTCTAGAAAATTAATTTGTACATAATAAATGGCCTGTGTTTCGAAGTTTAAAAAATTTATTGCAAAACCTGCATGTTTAAGATTTTTTCTGCAGTCATCTGTCTGTCTCTTCATTGAAATTAACCAAAAAAGCAAATAACTTGTATATTATCCTGAAAAATTAGCTTAAAGAACTCTAATTATGTTCATTTTTTGTTTCTTATTTCTGCCTTTACTTTCCGGCAGACCGTAAACCAGAAAATTTCTAAAATTTTTCCTTATACGTCATATAAATATTTAATGGAATGACTTTAATAGAAAAAAATTAGGAAAATTTTTTGGGTTGCCATAACAAGAGACTTCGAACAATGTTGCCTGAATGAAATCTCGTGAATAGCTTGCTGAAAAAGACATTCGCCGAGTGGAATGCCAGTCGATTGTGGAATACTGTACACACATTGCTCGTTTCACTGGAACAGCTGCATGTGACAGCTTTATACCAAACGATTGTTGGGCACTCACGAGGCTCTTTAGAACACGTGAGTCACTCAATACTTTTGTTGCTAGAGTTTTGTTACAACTTTCGATTAACTGTGGAGAATTATTGCAGAGAGGGAGGGGAGAAGGAGAATTTCAACGATCTGATTTATTTACATAGTCTCATTCAATGTTTCAGCTGTTAATGTAGTTATTTGAATTGGGCGGAACATATTTACTGATTGCACATTTACCCTGGGAGCTAGTAATTCTAAGAAAAGTCATAAGAACCTCTAATTTTTTTTTTTTTTATTTCAATTGAGAATTCAGAATCCTTCGAAAAGTCAATTGAAGTTAAACCAAATTTATAGAAATATAAGAATTTTTCTACCTATCCTATTTAAGTATGAACTTGATTTTTCGATATGAATATTACACTTTTTCAGAAACTTTGTAATCACATTGAGAAATGATCTCATATTAATTCCCTTTTAATTAGTGAGGTTCTGTTTTATTTTGTGTTAGATTACATTAACGGATAGTCGGATAGACGTTATGGGGTTTTTTACTTGTGCGGAGAGTGGTCAGTCGAGCCAAAGACGAGCCAGCCAAACACTGTAGCAATAAATCCCATAAGTTACCATCTGAGGTGACGTTTTTCCGTAGTTATTTTCAAGTTTTTGAGCTTGGAAGAAATCCTGAAAAGCTGTCCTGAAAAGCTGTGGCTGTATATCTCCTTATTTTTGGAACTTTCAACTTCATATCATATTTTTCATCACGCTGTGTCAGACGAGTAACTTTGTCGACACATTGAGATGAAAAATTATGTTCGTAATTCGTGGGATTACATCCCTCGCTTTCAACTCGCGATATACACCTCCCACCCGCCAAAAAACATTTTTTTTCACGAGTTACGAACATAATTTAAAAAGTCCCACTTGTCGAAAACCATTTTCTTTTCACATGTTATGAAATATACTATTATCTTTTACATGTTGTTTGAGTTATCGTTCTAGTATAGGATCAATAGGAATTAAGCTAGTCTATTTTTCATTATGAACGTAATTATTCAAGTTTGAATGGACTGACGATTTTTCTTCCAATGTAATAATACTTAAATTATAGTAATCATAGAAAAAAATAGAGAAAGAACTATATCGAGCTTACGGAAACGAGAACGCTTTTTTTTTTTTTCATTTAAGCACAGGTTCTACCATAGACGTGACTGGCTTTGTTTTTGTTTCGAGTCAGTTTATCTTCGGCGCGACTCTACGCATTCTGACTCAATTCGTC
>JAPYZM010006186.1:0-12816 GCA_030522845.1 Psyttalia concolor | reverse complement strand
CATCGTTCATACTGAATTTCTTTTTAAGACCAAAGCGCGTAAAATACACTACCTTTAACCACTTTCGACCCACCAAGCGATTGTAATAATCCAAATTTGGAGACCTGCACCTTCCCCGCTAGCTATAGGTAGCTTGCTGGATCACTAGTTTTAGGGCCAGTTTTTGGTTTAGCTAACCATGGTTAAACCTTGGTTAAAGTTAAGGTTAAGATCTCTGATTGGCTGGCCTCAGTGGTGGGGGGTCTTAACTTCAACTTCACCACGAGTTAACCATGGTTAGCTTAAACCAAAAACTGGCCCTTAGTACGCTAAATCAATGTTTCCATGAACTTTTCTAAAGTTTTACGATTCTTCCTAAGAACGATTGTTAAATCTTCATCTTTCGTGCACAAATGCCTTTAGATTATGGGGTTTCGACGAACTTAGTGGTTTTTTTGTTCTTTTTCTGTAAAAGCATATTCAATTTTGTTTGGGAAATGTTGCGTTTTAGAGAAAAGAATTGATCTGCACTTTTTTCACCGCAGAATTACTTTTTTCATAAAAAAGTCAAATATATCAATTTTTAGGGTTTTTTAACAACCCATCTCCTTTCTACTACTGCAATTTCGAGGTGTCACTTTATCCTAGCCATAGCTTGTAAAAAATAGTTCTAAATTGAACATTGGCATAAACAGGCTGTAGTATTCCTGATCCTTAAA
Source organism: Psyttalia concolor (assembly GCA_030522845.1). Lineage (NCBI taxonomy): Eukaryota > Metazoa > Arthropoda > Insecta > Hymenoptera > Braconidae > Psyttalia > Psyttalia concolor. Next base: position 12,118 of record JAPYZM010006186.1, on the reverse strand, counting down.
CGTGTCAATATTTGGAAACGGCTTCCTCGATAGTATCAACATTAACTTAAACAAAGTTTTTTGTCATTATTTTTTTCGGAAAATTGGCAAATTACGACCTCCTCCCAATGGTATTTCTCATGTAGTTAACCGAATTTTGCGTTAACTTTTTGAATGTTTTGTTAAATATAAACCAATATCAGAAATTTTCAATTTCAAATCTGATATTCTTGTCCGGGGAGGTAATGTTTATTATGTTTCAAAAATGTGACACTTACCAAACTCGACGTTCTATCAATTGAATAAGTTCATCAATAAGGAAATAGTAAGCCATATGATGTGCTCCCAGTTCTGGACGGAAGAGCGGGTCAAAATTCTTTAAACAACTGTGAGAAAGTTCCTGCTGTTTGTAATGGTTCATAGACATTTGGGATAATTCCTCCATTAATTTCTTCCTACTATCCAAACAACTGTGGAACTCCTCCATCCAATCCGACACTTTGTAACTATCTTTGTCAGCTCTCTCGTAAGTTTCTTTCAGAGTTGGCCATCTAAACATTAAAATACCAATAAAAATTGATTACAGCATTAAAAAATCATTAAAACAGATTGATCGATTATTCCTGATAGTGAATGAGTGGAACTGCCCAAGTTTCTGAAAATGAAATTAATTTAAGAAAATATTGCAAATCTATGAACTCGTCTTCATTTTAGTCTGTTGTAGTAGAATATCTTAAAGTGGAATGGGGACAACAAGTTTAGATTAAATTCCTTTAAATATTTAATATCAAGTTCAATGGAGTCAGGGGAACACGACTAATACCAGCAAGATCACACAATGCTAGGAGTGAAAAGCATGAGATCCAAATTGTGGAGACACCTAAGTAATAATAATCTCACCAATATGACCGTAATTTGACGTATAGCCTCTGACTTTACCGTTGCGCGTCTCAGTTCTCGACTTCTTTGCTGTTGGTGATATTAATAATGTTCCCCTGATTACATAGATTTTCCCCTGATTGATCGAGTATCAATGAATCCTTCGGCGAGTAATAATTTTCTATTCATTTTTTCCTCTTTTGTCTGGCTCTTCTCATCGTCTTCAATCTTGGTGATATTGCCCGTGTTGCCATGGATCTACCATTTTCTGGACAACTGGTTAGGTATCAATGTCTTTTTCATTATTTCAGCCTTTTAAAAGTTAATTCGTTGACAACTTTCCATTAAATTACCGGTTCTTTAAAACAACAATCTTTCAAGATTAAAAATATAAAAAGGTGTGATTTATTATTATTTTTTTTCAATTTTTCAATTTTCTTGTGTGAGACTGTCTTTCGCATTAATCCAAGACAATGTAACAAAGTGGACAGTCCTCGTCCCCTATTTATTGTGAAAAAATTGCCTCTTCCCTACTAGGACCGTCGTACCCTATTCCGAATAGCTATTTCAGCCACGCTTACGGATAGCGAATAGTGGGATATTGAGATCTTGAAACATTGTAGTTATTAAAAGACTGGGAATAACTGATAAAAGGTTTAAACATGATAGTATTAAACGGCTGAACTTAAATACTTTCCAATGTTAAAGGGATGGATTATCGCGTTGTTAAAACATCAATGAGATGACTGTTCAATTTCACTCCCGATCGTCCTGACTCTTGTAGGGTCTACATAACTTGGCAAAGCCCCAATTTGCTGGACTAAGCAATCGCACGTCCTTTCTCTAGAAACACTGTCTCAAATCACCAGTGGCAGATGTGTGTTGAAAGATGTGTCGTGGAGTGATACTATATATCATCATCTTCATTCATTCGATAAATATACAGTAGATAAGATTCTACCGAAATGGTCAATCGAATGCGATTTTTCGATGAAAGTTATTCTACTCAAGTTAAGTTTTTTTATCGAATTTTCTTGGCTCCGAGTTTAGAAATTAGTAAGAAGATTACAAAGACGAATTCAAATTTTTTGGAGGATCATGAAGAGTATAAGGGCACAACTATATTTTTTAGAATCATAAGAATCACGAGAGTCATGAGTTTATGAGGAGTATAAAGTGTAACGTGACGTTTCCCGCTGGGTTGAGAAATGCCCATTACTCGCGCCCGTACTTCCTTTTGCCCTAAGCTTGACAAGACTGAACTTAAAACTAACCCAAGGGCGCCAGCTAATTCGAAGGGTCGAGAAACTAGCAAGCTTGAAAACACGAAAATTCACAAGCTTAAACTTAGCCACAACAATAACGGACCACAACTCAGTATGCTAGGTTGTGGAGAGAGGGATGGGTTCGGGTGGTGTACTTGGAACCATGGGGAATAACAGAATTTAATAAATCGCTAATACTAAAACTCTAATCAAACTTTATTGCCTAGACCACAAAACTAGACTAGATCCCGGCTTCCAACGGGAAGCCGTAACGTACCAAATTATTCAAAACCCAATCTGAGTCGATCTTATCCTAATTACCCTAACCACCGACTGGGTCGGCGAAATAACCAAACTTAACTAATCTATTGCATTTCTAAACCTCGAGTAAAGCCTCAGAAACTAACATAAAAATCACCAAACCATCTCTTAATTAGATGTGGAGATAACTACTTAAAATTCCGGCCTCAATAAAATAATTTATCGGACCCCCAAGCCTCGAGTGCTAACTCGGACTAATAGGATCCATGATCCTTTTAAAAAATTAAATATGCCTGGAATGATTATTCCGATTAATCAATTCCGATCAGGCAGTATAATTGCCCGAAAATCTCCTTCGAATTTCGGTAATTCGATATTCCGAAAATAATATTGGTGAACAAATTGGGCCTATACGAGCGAGAGAGAGAGAGAGAGAGAGAGAGAGAGAGAGAGAGAGAGAGAGAGAGAGAGAGAGAGAGAGAGAGCGATAGCAAGTCGAGCAGTAGTGCCGTAAGAAACGGCTCCGATAAAGCTTCCGGGGGGTAAAAAATCGAGAACACCGAAACTATTCAGCCGATCGCCTTCGGACGAGGTTCGACAAAAGCGTGGTTAATGAGCTATTATCCATCCCAATTTTAGCGATAAGGGTTCACAAATTACCGAGATATTGCGAGTTAAAGAAAATGGGTTCTCCGAGCGCAACGTAAATGGCCTCACTCAAGGCGTTAAGCGGAGCGGAGTGGAAGAACTTCTCCTTTGCTCGCTGCGAGCAAGCTGGAGGGACCGCCGACGTAAACACTCGCGGCCATCGGGGTTTTTATCGAACTCACCGATCGATAAAATTCCAGACAACGAAATATTCGAAAATAAGTTTCGCATTCCGATCGCTGGAATTATTATCGGGTACGAGGGTACACTCTTTCACGTGATATCACCCGTTATTTTCGGGGATTTTCTCCAGCTTTCAACCGGGACTTTGCTCACAACTAATGGGTCGTGAATTCACTAACTTATTGTTAACGAACTCTCCCGTCTTGGAGGAATCTCCCAAATAATAAGAAGACAATTCTTCTTACTTCGCGAGGTATTGTCGACATGACTTTGCCCGAATTTTCCGCACTCGACCTCAGGCTATGCAGTCAGGATAATACACGCACGTCTCCACATAATTGGGATTACCTTGATCTCGTGATCGGATCTAGCGCACTGTCTCCTGGATGTCCAGGGAATTTCATCTCGTCAGGGATCACTCTCTTACCTTGGTTTTATTTGAGCGGTCCGGCTTCGATGTGCCGGCCATCTCTCCTTTCGCAATGACCATCTTGGCTGGGCAGTTGTCGGGAGTCCACTGTTCTGCCCGTCGTCAGGACCTTCGGCGTCGCCTGCGTTTTCGGCAAGTGACGCGTAGAGGCACTTGCGCTGGGGCGCGGAAAACGCTCGAATTCGAAATTGAATTCGGGAAGCTTAATGTCTTATCTCTTGATAGTTAAGAGCAAATCTCGTCAAATCCCGATGGGATTCCCGGCACGTCGGATGGTAAAACAATCCCTCTTCGCGACATGACGTCAGGACGGACGCGACAATAACGAACCTAACCGACCTAAAATGGGCCTCAGGTTTCCCTGGACTTAACCCTAACTAATTTACTTAAAGTTAACCGCAGGCTATATAATTCCAAAGTCGAAGAGAGGTATTGTAGATTCTAAGGCTGTGGGCTTCTCCTGGACTCTCCTAGCTGTACGTCACACCTTCCTTCCTTGACGGATCATCTCCGATATTTGGCCTTAGTCGACGATTAGCCCTCGTGGCTCTGCTCGGCTAATACGGCACCTGGAACTAATCTCCAAAGCGTCTTCGGGAAAGTCGAACCCACGACCTGAGTCAGGGTCGAAAGAAAACACACAAGTGTCGAGAATATGTACGAAGTGAATAAACTTAAGTATGCGCTATCGCGCTTCCGCCTAAACTTAATAAATAACCAGTCTTTAACAGTGTGGTGGGACTGCCTAACTATGGGGCATACCAGCTACCCTAGTAACTCTCCATACGAGTGGAGGAGACAATCGTGCCTCTCGGTAACCGAGGAACAGAACTAACGAAAAATGGCTTAAGGCTTGCCTCTCCGAACTGGAGGAATATATCCGGACCAAACTCAAGTTCCTCTGAATACTAACTCCTAATATAATATCATCCATAATGAATAATATCTTATGGCTATCTGGCCACACAAAAAACAAATAAAGGCCTATTTTTGGCAACAAACAAAAAAACTCCCAGTGAAAAACCCACTGGAACTGAACGAAAAAAATGAAAATTGGGTCGAATCCCATAACAAAACCAAACAGAACGTAGAAGAATATCAAACAAAACTTTGGGTCCAATCCCTTATAACCGAAATAAATGAAAAGAATTAGTAAAACAAATAAACGCGAATCTTTGGGTCCAATCCCGTATAACCGAAAAATGAAAAAAAAAAACAAAAATTAAGAATTTGCCTCCCGGCGAGTCGGGGAATGTAACGTAGAGGTGTGCCCTCTAGTACGCCCTGCGGCCTCGCTCTCTAGGGGGATTATGTCCTGGGAGATACCCCTGAAGATCCCTATAGTCGCGGCTGTCTGGCTGCGAAGGGTAGTCGGGGTATCCTCCGAAGTCTCGCCCGTCTCTGCGTGGCGGATACTCTGGGAATCGATCCCAGGAAGGCCCCACTGGGTACGCCGAATAGCCCTCGGGGTACCATGTGGGAGTGGGAGGATACTCCTCTGGTCTTCTCTCCCTAACTGGAGGATGCTGGCGTGTCTCCGAATATCCTCTTTCGGGATACTCCCCGGCCCAAGAGGAGTACGGCTGTGGGGCCGTCGCGGTGTAGGACTAGCGATATTCTGACGCGGCTCGAGGTGGTGGTGGTCTGGCCTAGACGGTTGCTGCTGACTCCCAATCCTCTTCTCGGATTGGAGGTGCTCTGGCGGTTGGCAGTAGCACGGCTGAAGCGGTGGGCGTAATGACAGCGGTAGCCCGGACACTGGCTGGGTTGTACCCCCTCTGGTGGCAATCATAACACCAAGGACGAGGTTTACGTCGTCTGTGGCTGATCTGGGTCACTCTGGCTCCTCCGCCTGAAGCATGTGAAGCCGGTGTCTTCGCTGCCTACCCCGTTGAGGAAGGGAGCGATTGTCTCACCTCAGAGATGGAAGTCGCCTCACCTGTAACGGTGGATACTGGTGTCGTAGTCAGCACTGACTGGCTGGGGATGCCCGATGGAGCAGTGGCCGACTCTGATGAGAGGACCATAACCTCGTCCTCTTCAGGTTTCTCCTCTGCCAGTGCTGGAGAGGGGGGGGGGGTCTCGCCTTGCCTCGCCGGCATCTGGCTGATTAGGGGTCATAGCCAGGGGCGGAATAGTGGTCACGCCTGCTGCGAGGGGACGAGTGGCCTCACCAAGAGTAGGCGGAATGACTGCCTTACCAATTACTGGCGGATCGTCGAGGGCGGCCGCAGCGACCGATGTTGGTGTCGATGTGGTTGCGGCTGGCCCAGAGGGAATCGTCGCTAGGACTATTGGGGTCGTGATCGTTCCGCCGATGGCCATCAGGATACGAGCGGCTGCTTCCTTGGAAATGCTAGGCAACAGGTCCAGGTCTCGCCCGGGTGTTGGTGGACGATCGATGATCATTGCCGTGGCTGAGGGAGTTGGGGTCTCCGCCCGCAGCAATTGTATTGAAGGGGACCTTGTTGAAGCCGGAACCTCGCCTACGACTGCCATGTACAGTTGGAGCTCAGTGGTTTCGCCCACTGATTTTGCAATAGGGGCTGCTACTCCTGTTCTGGGGGACTGTCGGTCCGCCTCTCCTCCACTCTGCCTCCTTCGGCTCTCCATCTCCTTTTTCTCCTGGGTGGCCTTGGAACAGGGAGTCGCCGTGAACCGACTGGTTCGTAAGGAAAAGAGGGGAAAAGTCTCAGGTGAAATGACCTGGAATTCGTCACATTCGTCTCGCTCGGGGACGCTAGTTGCTGGAGGTGATAGTACGGCGTGGTCATTCGCCGGTCGCGCAGCGGCAACACGCTCGGTGATGGGAGTGGGAGTCCTCGCCTTTCGGCGTGAGGAGTTACGATCGAAGGATCGGTCTCGGTCGCGAGAACGGTCTCGTGCCCGAGTACGATCTCGAGACGGAGTGCGCTCGCGTCGACGACGATCTCGACTAGAATCCTTATGTCGCTCGTCATTCTTAGCCTTGACCGAGGTGGTGAGTGCTGCGATCGCTCGCACGAGCTCTTGCTCGCTGGATATCGTCCTCTCCGGGTCATCTTCGTCGCAGGATACATCGAAAGAGATTGATCGTACGCTGCTGGACTGCGCGAAGCCGCTAGTGGCTCTCGAGAACGCTCAGCGGTTTGAGGTTCGAGAGGTGTCTCGCGGTGCGTGGTACGGGAGATTGGGACAAACGGAACTATCCGGCTTCGGGGGAGGTCGCCTCTCCTCGTTTCCATGGAGGATTCACTCAATGCGCATGGCATCACACCTGGCCCGGATAAAATCGACGCGGTTGAACTCGGGGCCGAAAGATGGACTACTACTTGTGCTAAGGAGCTAGAATTCTCAGCTATTGCTGGAGTGAAAGTTATTCCCGGTGGTGGGGTCTTAGGCAGACGTCCACGTCGCTTCAGTGGCGGTAACTCCGTTTCCGGAAATTCTCCTACGGACTGGCCAGCCGCCTCAAGCGCGGAGGCTCCGGTTGCGGCAGCTAAGGCTGCTGATGACGAAACTCTGGCTATGTCGGACAGGATAATACACGCGCGTCTCCACATAATTGGGATTACCTCGATCTCGTGATCGGATCTCGCGCACTGTCTCCTGGATGTCCAGGGAATTTCACCTGGTCAGGGATCACTCTCTTACCTTGGCTTTATTTGAACGGTCCGGCTTTGATGCGCCGGCCATCTCTCGCAATGAAGGTCTTGCCTGAGCAGTTGTCGGGAGTCGACTGCTCCTGCCCGTCGTACGTCGCCTGCGTTTTTGGCAAGTGACGCCTAGAGGCACTCGCGCTGGGGCGCGGAAAACACTCGAGTTCGAATTTGAATTCAGGAAGCTTAATATCTTATCTCTTAATAGTTAAGAGCAAATCTCGTCAAATCCCAATGGGATAACGAACACTAAATAAGAGACTAAATAAGAGATAATTTTACACTAACTTAGAATTAACTTATACTAATTATCACAATGGCTGAAACTTGATTTTAACAATTCGTTGAACAAACAATAATACTTATTTTCTAAATTTACTCTAACGTCGCGGTTTGTCCCGTTAGGGTGGAAACTCCTAGATTCGCGGAACCAACGGTAACGAAAACTTATACGGACCGATAACTCGAGGAGATAGGCAGACCAACGGCAATTCAGCAGAACGCTGGTCAAGGGCGCTTCTGCCGACCTTCCAACCTCATCTCACCCCCAACATAACCCTTGCGAATCCCCTCTTTCGGAGTGCTGGCACTTTCAGCCAGACGGTACATCCCTAGGGGATTCTACTAACGGTATAAACCTTCCCTGCACGTCGGATGGTAAAAAACCCGTCTTTGCGACGTGAGGTCAGGACCGACGCGACAATAACGAACCTAACCGACCTAAAATGGGCCTCAGGTTTCCCTGGACTTAATGGACTAATTAACTTAACGTTAACCGCAGGCTATGTAATTCTAAAGTTGAAGAGAGGTGTTGTAGGTTCTAAGGCTATGGGCTTCTCCTGGACGTACCCCAGCCGTACGTCACAAACGGAAAATAACACGTATGGCAAGGGTCAAACATCACGCATACTGATACCTGGTTGAGACGTTAGCAAAATTCAATTTTTACTATTATAATATAAAGCTAATTTGAAGCAGTTCAAAGCTAATATGAAAAATAAATCCTCCTGATTGCTTTTTTCAAACAAAACATGCTGCACGTTGGCGAGTAAAAGCCGTAAAGATGAACATAATTCTATTTTCGATATGGGATATGTTAAACCTCTTCAAGAACGAATTTCCTGTTTATGCATAGTTTGGAAAACCAGTGTTCAGACTACCTTCAAAGCAAATTAGCCGGGAAAATTCATAAAGATGAACTAAATCCGCTGTTCACCATCAGATTATTTGAAGCTCATTGAAAACCCATTTTTTAATTTTATTTCGAATGATCTCTATTTTCTATTTCTACTGATACCACCTTTGGAAAAAAAAAATCGATATACAAGTTTTTTTCCTTTTCTGTCTGATGAAAGAACATGTAAACCGATATAAATTTGGGAGTTTAAACTAGTCCATTTCGGAAAAAGTTGCTGCTTATTGTATTTTTTAAGAAACGTAGAAATAACTTCTTGCAAGGTAAACAGAAAAATTCGTAAAATTGAAGAGAATTCACTGATCCATGGCGGATATTTTAAAGCTCGTTAAGAGATAGCTTCCTACATTTTGAAAAATTGTCCTGCTCATGTACTCAATAAGCTTCACTCCAAATGCAACTTGAATTAAATTAATTTTCACGGATTTTTGCGGTCAATAAACAAGAATAAAAAAAAATAGTTGGAACACGTTTATTCATAATTGCAATTAGCAGGATTTTTTTTCAAAATAGCATCAAATTGCTTGGAATTTGAATTCGATAGTAAAAATGTGATTTCACTAGTTTTTCCGGCCAGGTATATGTATTTTAATAAAATAGCGTGAAACAAAATCCCTATATCGAAATATATTGTTATAATTTCATTCAACCAGTGGTTCGTTAGACTTTAGTCCGTCGGCAGGACCAAAATGGACGTCTCGAAAACGACGTCCTAAATTGGTCTAAAACTAGTCCATTGTTCCATCAGGGTATCAGCAGGCCAGGTATACAAAACTATTCCCTCAATTGAGATCACGTCGTTGAAACGCATAACACCGTGGTTTTTAACAACTGAGCAATTCCCTAAATAATTAAGAAAGCAATAGCGACAACATCCCAAAATGTATCCATTCCATCCAGTACGTCGTTAAAAAAATGTATGATATCACCAATTTGTTGAGATTCGTTTATAATAAAATGGAAAAATTTATTAATCTATTCCAGTGTGAATTATTCAATCGTAATCAAGCAACTTTTTGCTACAAAAACAAACGCTCATCCTTCCATGACGTGCATTAGTGCAAAGTTCCAAAATTAAAAAGAAATAATATCTCTATAACTTCTTAAATAAAGTTTACAAATCAAAATAGTATATTTCGTAACAAGTGAAAGAAGGCGAGTGATATAATCCCACGAGTCGAAAACCACTTTTTTCACGTGTTACGAACAATATTTTTCATCTCAATGTGTCGAAAAAGCACTTTTCAGTCACTCAACGCGAAGCGGAGAATGACTGAAAAGTTACTTTTCCGACACAGCGTGATGAAAATGATGTTTCTAACAGAGTTGTGCTGTATTTTTTAACAATTTAAGAGGCGAGAGCTTATGTTTTTTTTACAATTTAATTTTTTTTATAAAACAAAAATGAATTTCTTTTAGTCAGATTTTTTTCAAAAAGCCTTGTAGAAAACTGTTTTTGAAAATGCATTGTTAGCAGTTTTGAAATTCTAACTTTAGTTAATTTTGGATACCATGAATTTCAATTATACAATTTCTTCTTGCTTATAATAGCTTCCCCACTATATAATATAAAACTGTAGAGGAAAAATATGACATTATTTAAATCAAAATAGCGTTTGATGTCTCTTATAGTAAAATTAAGATTTAATTTTCCTTTCTAAATATCTGCTATCAAATAGGACAAATAGATTGATCCTTTCCATTAGCATCAGTAGAAAGATAAACCAAAGTTTCGAAGAGTATTCATTTAATAAAAATAAGAAAATGACAGTTTTCTTGCTTATTATGTATATAAAATGGCAAAACGGTGTAAAATTTTCACTGCAAAAATTCTATATATTGCTTATCGAAATATGCAGTTATTCTAATGTGGTCTTCTATCGCTATTTAACGATACGCAGTTCAGTAATGTTCAGTTCCTACCTCCCTGACAGTTGAAAGCTAACACATGAAAACATGGAATCAATTGCAAGAAAATAATTGCTGGAAGCAGAGGATGGGCCCTCAATTTTAAGAAAAAGAACCTCTTGACCGTGATGAGACAGGAGATTCATATGAGATTGCAATGAAGGATAAAAAAGACAAATAAAAAATGTTTGACGTTTCTCCACAACGTCATTGGGAGGTTATATCCAGAACAATAAAACCTTACCTCTGAAAGAATTTTGTTCTCCATAGCTTATTGCTGTTAGTCACAGATCTGTACACATGCTTGCAAGTCATTCCAAAGTTCATGACATCTTTAATTTTTATATCATCACTCTCAAGAATGTATTCAATAACTTCACAAGGTAAGAACGATATCAATACGTCAGCAGCCATTTTAAATCTTTGTAACTTTTTCAATTCTGAACACTCCTAGAGGAGTTCTCCGATCAGCCGACAAAATCCTATTTTCCAAATAATTACCCTATAGAATCGTTTGTAATTCGTTAACAAATTATCGTAGAGTCTTTTTTCACGTTTAAGAGTTAATAGTTCTTTTTTAATTAATAAATTGAAATAAGCCAAATTTTTAAAAACTTCAAAATGGTTTTTATTAATTACGTACGAATTGTTTGTAAAATAGGAATATGTAGCTCTGATCGTGTACGAATGGATATTTTTTTGCAAATAATCGATTTTTGAATACCACCATTAGACCGAATATTTACCGGACGAAATGTGAAAAAAAACGATAGTTTCAATTGTTTTATGCTGCGATTAATTCCAAATCGTTCCGAAAATTCTAATTTCTAGCTGTTGTCATTTAAGAGTGAATATTTTTCTATAAGTAACACTAGTAATAAGAATCATAATAATCTCATTCATAGGCAGATAATCATAATAATAGGTTTTCGAATTTTACATGAAAGTGGGACCTTAAGGACAGGAAAACACACGACAAGTTGTGTTACTTTACTTCCAATCACTAGGATTTTGCGTCATGGAAAATTATTCTGAAGTAATTATTTTAATTTCTGATGCTACATTACGGAATGCATCTGAAAAATTTGAGACATGGGACAATAATATTTGGCGAAACAGAGTAAATACTCTCTTTGAAAAAAGTGCCATAGGATAATGCAATGTGCGAGTAACGAGAATGGATTGAGTAAAATTGAAAGCTCCCATGAACAAGAAACAAGTAAGTCCTTTTTTCATGATTATCTCATAGTCTGTGTTACCCTTCCCTCGTGGAAATTCGTCGACAGATTCTGTCAAATTCAGATAGAAAATGTAAATAAATGTCATGTTCTGACCAACTTTTCTGTTTAAAATTTAACAGAAAATGACGTACTATTACAGAAAATGTCAAGTATGACAGAAGATGACAGATTTGAGAATATGTCAGAATTCGTCGGAAAAAACTTGTCATAATCTGACAAATTTTCACAGAATTGGTCATTCTCTGTCATAATAGATCAAACGGTCCGACCGTTCGCTTGCCATTTTTTGACATTTAATGTCATTTTCTGTCATAAAATGTCATTTTTTGTCCAAATCTGACAAACTTTGTCAGTTTATGACAATTTCGGTCATTGTCAAAGTATGACATGACATGTCGGATTATGACTTCATTTGACATATTCTGACAATTTCCGAGAAGATTTCCAGTCTTCAGGTTTGTCAGAATATGACAGAATATGACATATTACGT
>JAPYZM010006176.1:0-13485 GCA_030522845.1 Psyttalia concolor | reverse complement strand
CTTCAATTTTTCATTTCAGCATCCAGACTCTTAAGACGCAAAATACCATGCACCGGACATCTGATGACCCCCCGCCGCCTCTGGATCCAAAAGGTTCCGACTCAAGTGAGTAATGACGAGAGTAGATATTAATTTTTACTTATATCTGGGGGAAAATTGATTAATCCTATTTTTTTCATCAATTTTATTTCATTGCGGAGTTATTCTGGGCACCAACGAGTTTAGACGACTTATGAACTGCTTTTTTAATCGTAATAATTAACGCAGTTTAAGAAAATAGAGACACCCAATTTCTTGGCAATTAGGTAATTGTTTGATTTTAATTACATCAGCTGAATTTTTTACGCAATTCACTGTAAAATTATTCGTAAATTCTCGTATTTAACGATTTTTTAAAATCAGATTTTTCGTGTTTTATTATCGTCGTTTAAATTTTAATGACCTCTAGAATTTTCATGTCGATTGTTTAAATTAATTATCGCTCCTCCCGGAAGTTTTAATAAATGGAAGAGGTAAATGTTACGACAGACCTCCCCCTCCGCATTATTATTTTTAAAATTTAGTTTTTAATGTGCGCTTGTAAATATTAAAAGCCGGAATTGTCGGAAATGAAATGAAATAAATCGAAAGTTACGAACTCTAGAGTATCTCTTACCTTACCGCTCTCTGCGTGGCTCGGGCCCAACGGCGAGGACGTGGTGGCGTCTGCTCCCGAAGACGACCCATCTTGGCACAGAAGCACACACGGCACAACACAAAGATGATTTTTTAAAAAATCATCAATCATCCCCCCAACAGCTGGCCCACGCAACTCTTCCGCCCCTTCAGTCGGCAAAAAAATTATAAAAATTTTTTTTTGAAGAACAATCTTCATAAAAAAAATTATAAACATTTTTTTAATGAAGAATAATCTTCATAAAAAGATTCTTCAATTTTCCTATGAAGATTCTTTTAAAATTTTATTGTGAAGAAAAAAATCTTCATAAAATATTTTTTTCTTCTAAAAAAATTACAAAAAATCTTCACAAAAGATTTTTTTCTTCCTAAAAAAATGAAAAAAAAAAATCTTCATAAGAGATTTTTCCTGTGGGTCAGACTGTCGGAGACATCAATGAACCACTAGAGGAGGGGGGATGGCACTAGGATCTCACTATGAGTACTCTAAGTACAGAGATAATGAGCACAATGAGCACAAAAATTAAAAAACCCACTTTTAATCGCACAATTCACTTGCACAACGCGTCCCGACCTGTCCATCACTCAGTCCGCACGAAACTGAGCCCCAAACAGCCGACCCCCGGCGATCGTGCCCTCTTGCCAAGGCTACTACCTCTGACGACACCTTTTGTTTTGATTTTCCTTCGCCCAATACCCTCTCAATTGCACGCATGTAAACATTCGTTCGGTAGACTAACCAGTCCTCGGTGAGTGTATTTCAAGTGCGATACGACTCGAGTAGAATATATTGGCTTTTGTGGGAGTTATTAACCAGTTTTTGGAAATTATTTAGACCTCTTTGCGAGCATTTACCGACAGTACAAGAGTAATTGGTGACATAATTGAATTGTTACGCAATTAACTGTCGCGGATTAATGCGCATAAGCGATGAATGCACGAAATATTGACTAAATATCAGGGGAAATTTGCGTACACTTGGCATAATGCCGAGGGCGTCAATTATGTTGATGTTACAGTCACCGGGAGGGGGGCAATGCGTTTGAATAAGTAAATGTCCTCTCGTTATTTTAAGTTTGTTATCAGGGAAACACAGCGAGGGAATTTATTATTTTCATATTTTCCTTTTCTCTGATAGCCCCTAATGCTCTCAGCGTCTGTTGTCGTAAACTGGGGAATCATTTGTTCGTTTTATGGATCTGAAAATGGAGGTACAGAGGCCAAAATATACTTTACTGCCTGAGATAACTGAATGTAATTGCTTCTATTGTCGCTGCAATTTTTTCCCTCCCAGAGATGATTAAACAATTGAAATGGTAAGAAATTGCTTCCAAGGGCATGGAAAAAATTGATTTTCAATGACAATTCGTTAATTGTTAATACGCTCGCAAGAAAATTATTCAGAGATCACTTGGAGTACAAAAAAAAATTGTCGAACCTACCCCAGGGTTTTTTTTAATCAGAATATTCCGAATTTGAGACTTTAAAATTTTTTAATCAACTCGTTAACCAGACTTAATTCGCGCAAGGTTATTGTTGTAATAATTGAATAATATTTACCTTTGGGATCAGTAAAAAATTGCTGGGAGGGAAAGTTTCTTTGCCCAGTGGGGGATGCCATTTTTGATAAATTGTCGAGCTTCTCGAGACAGGTAAAAACGCTTTTTTATCTCGTCTGCGATTTGGTTTTGCACACTATCGGGGTCAGCCTCGCCGCAAAATTTGTGGGAGCCGACGGAGATTACCGCAGTTTACATAACTCCAATATCGCCAGGCCCTTCCCATGCGGAGGTCCAGCAAATGTGCCTTTATCAGCCGAAAGCCTGATTTTTTTTCGAAAAATCGCCGTCCGTGAAAAAAAGTGTCAACAAATGGCAAAGCGGGATAAGAACTGAATTTCCTGACGAGGTAATTAGCAAAATATTTAAACAACTGAAACAACGACAATATATCCATCCCAAAAATGATTTTTATCTGAAATTAGGTTCAGTTGAATTAATTTATAGAAACCGATAGGAGTCTCAAATGCAAAATGTGAAATTCTGTTATTGTCTCGTCAATTTTCGAGTGAAAAAATTCTCGACGAGAGTAGAGACCCCTCAAAAACATTTTTCCTGTGAGTGCCCACCCCCCGAAGGCCTCCGCCTCCCCCAGACTCGCAAGCGGACTTTCCCGAGGCGAAGAAATGAATAAATTTATGAAGAAAACATTTCTCGAGACATCCTCAACTAAAGACTTTTTAAATATTCTGAGGTACGTGACTTGATCGAACTCATCCCCTCATCCCCGTAACCCTAAGAACAACTTCCAGATATCGGGGGAATACACAGCAAGGAGTTATGTATAACTTGGACAGGCGCCAGAGAACAGTAATCTCGTGCCAAAACTCAGTTTCCAAACTGAGAATGTTACTCACCCACATGCCCATCGACAAATATACCAATGGGCAAATGGAATAGACTAAAACACCGGTGAGCCTGGAGGGAAAAATTAATAAAAAAAAATTGTCTAAACTGATAGAAATTGCGGTGGTTACTGAAGCGTGAGCAACGGTTTTATGTGTACATAAACCCCGACTGTGGGTCATAGGCAAGTGCAGTAGCGGGTGGCATACGATCCCCTTCGAGTTCGTCGACACGACAATTACTAATCGATCTCCCTACGTTATATTCAACTCGTGTCACACACTGACCGTTACCACTGAATCGCTCGTCCTTCGATCACACAATTCGCGGGATACGTGACCTGCTGAGTAATTACGTCTATTAGTTCATGAATGTTAATTGGATTTTATTTGCCAACGCAATTTTTTGTCGCATTTTGTTTTCCACCCGAACGTACTCTTCAATTTTCTACACGAGCTTTTCACAATTTACGGGTTTTTCTGGGATAATTAATCGTTTTTTAATTGAGGCTAACGCAAAATGTTGACTTACCAAGTGGAACAATAATTTTAACTCGAGAATTTTCCATAAAAATTGGGCTAAAGAGAATTTCAAGAGGATGACAAAGTCTGGGAGGATATTCTCGATGTCGACGACTTACCGGGGACATTTTTAATTATGAATAATTGATTTTGCAGGAGTGCGACGTTGTTGTAATGTTTCCAACTGGTGCTAGTGATGAGACATTAATGTGGCTCCTTGGAAGGCTGCGAGCAGGTACACCAGGACTCGTAGTTCATGTTCGTCATCATGCGTCATCGGATAGTTACGGATTCTACCTCACAGCACCTTTCCCAATGTACGATCAATCTTCATGTTGCCACGGCCCCTCTAACTCTAAAAATAAAATAAATTGTTCAACCGCCGCATCTCAATGATCACAAGCTTCCCAGATTGATCAAGCGTAAAAAAATTGTTCAACGACAGAATCCCAATGATCAGGAACTCCAGGTTTAGCAATTGATTTGACGAGTAACTATCCAATTAATTTAAAAAGAAAAAACTGCCATCACTCGATCGATCTTGCGTTAAAAAAATGGGAGAACATTGTCATATTTAGTGGCAATTAATTATAAACTCTTCAAGTATGAAATTGTCTGTAATTGCTCTCCCAAATCAATTTATTGTACGAAAAATTCCCCAGAGCCCCCGAAAATTATGAATAAAAATTCAAAGCTCCGATAAAACTGGTCTCACAAGAAAAAAAAATTTTACCTTCCGCAGACTCCTCAAAGCAGCAGAAGAGATGCACCTGCCGAAGGCCCTTCGTCAAGAATACGGCGGCGGTCTCAAGGAATTTGTATGCACCGAGACGAGTTGCTTCGAGGGTAGCGACGAGGAGAGCCAATTCTTCACAACCCAAGAGAGACAATCTCTCGTGCTCCATCTCCTCCACACATTAAGAGCAGGTCAGCAGGACCTGAAAAGTCTTCCGGGTATCAAGTTAGTGGAAGGACAGGCAATTATCCCCAAGTGCATTTCAGCTGGTGTCATCTCCCAGGTGACTGCCCCCTTAGATCTAAGCAGATTAAATTATTCAGATATTATTCACAATTTCTTCCTCCAACGATAAAATACCGCGTCCCCTCTATTTTCGTGATTGTCAATTCAACTTTAACAATTTAATTCAGTAATTTTGAGGAGATTGTATTCGTTTTGGCCAGGTGTTTCCCCTCCACGAGCTACCAGCACTCGAGAAACTTCAGAAGAGCTGGGTACGAGCATTCTTCAGCCCTCAGCCCCTTGACGACATCTGTAATTACTTTGGTGTTAAGATAACAATGTACTTCGCATGGCTGGGACATTACACCACCGCCCTCGTCGTTCCTGCTGCAGTGGGTGTCATATTCTGGGTAAATACAGATACAGAATACCTGTGTATGATCATTGATTATGATGAGGGCTTCAAATGTCCTCGGGACTCGTCGAGGGTTGCATAAACCTCGAGTCTTCAGACGTTAATAACGTATTTACCTTGAGAATTAATTGTTGTCGAGGGAGTGTCAAAAGACCTTTCTGATTGTCCAAATATTAATTCACTTACTAAAATCGTCATTTATAAACTAAGCAACAAAACTACAGACTCACCAGTTGTTACAGCTCAACAATTCACTCCTGCAATTGGTTTTTGGATTGCGATTAAAAATTGAGATGATTAAAATTAATTTTAATGAACTTTACGCTATTCTCAATTTTTTTTGGCAAAGTTTACAGATGCCGCTTTACGTTTATCATTTTCGTTGCAAAGATAAGAATAATTTACCGAAGATTAGAGATTTATCAAATTGTTAATTACCAATTTATAAAGACTGATTTCTCCCTCAATTAAACAGGTCGGCATCATCGGAAGGAACCAGGCGGTGGAGGACGTTGCCTACGTACTGTTCTCCATTCTCAACGTCATCTGGGCAACGGCATATCTCGAAACTTGGAAGCGCAAAGGCGCTGAACTGGCCTACAAATGGGGCACACTGGATCAGAGGGATGATCTCTTAGTTGAACCTAGGCCCCTCTTTGTGGTACGTCTGTTGCTCGTGTATATTATAAAGAGTTTTAGTCCGTCAGAGACACTCGTCAATTTTGACTTCATCCATAAAGTTTTACATTGAATAATCCTCTTTGTAATATTTCAACAACTTTGGGTGCTTTTTGGCTCTCGCTAAATCCCAGGAACTCGGCTTGATGGGAGTTCAAGAGTGGGATTACACGTATTCAACAATATTTGGTTTACTTCCGGATAATTTTTCCGATACAAAGCGCACTCGGGCCCAATTTATCGGCTTTGGTTTTCCTCTGCAAAAATAAACATCAAAAAATTGGTCGGGGTTGTTGGTCCCATTGTTGTTGCGTTGAACTACTATCTTCCCGACTAATTCTCAACACAATTTTCGGCCCTTGACGAGCCTCGTAACGAACTTCCCGATGGACTGAAATATCAACCTAGAAATTTAAGGGGTGGGGGGAATTTACTCCCGTCCGAATGGGACGTAGACAATGCCTATCGATCGCGATCAAAATCCCTTCGATCGGATGCCTGCGCGGGAGCGTGAACGATAGAAATTGAAAAATCAAAATCTCTTGTAATCCTTATCTTTTAAAAAACTGAAAATGGGGTGGGGGGATTTCGCTCCCAAACTAATCCGACCTTGTCCTTGATGAGATCTATCGATCGCTACCAAAATTTTTCCGATCGCGCTATCCGTTCGTCCGGGAGCGTGAACAAAAAAAGTCATCACACACACGCACACATACAACTCGATATAAAAAATCGGGGGGGTTTCTCCTGGTCATGAAACGTCGACGTTTCACAAAATTAGCGATTTCCATTTATCGGGTGAAACCAATAACTTCCTATCGGGAGGCTAATAATTTTAGAAAACCAATTTAAAAAATGAGATAGGGCGTAAAGACATAAAATCTAATTTTTAAAACAAAACACTTGTCAAAGTAAACAGGGAATTGGCGAAAAATATTGTCTCAGGGTCTGAATTTTAATCCACTATTTGTTTTTTCCCCAGGGAACTCTTCAAGTATCACCAGTAACCGGCAGGCTCGAGCCTACCTACCCAAACTGGAAGAGAAATGCCATTCGCTACTGCATTACTGTCCCCGTCATCGCAGTCTCCCTCTTCTTCGTCTTCATTGTGATGATTCTCAGTTTTCAAATACAGGTATTGACATTTATCTAACTCTTAATCCCCTGGACTCGAGAAATCAGGGTGAACTGAACTTTTTTCATCGTTTGCCTGGACTGACTTCATTAGGACTGGTGGGACGCTAGACTGGAGGCGGCAGGCTATGGTTTTTGGCTGAGTTACGTGCCAAAAGTCCTCCTAGCAGTGGTGATCGCAGTGATGGATGAAGCGTACTTCAAAATAGCTGTTTGGTTGAATGATTTGGGTATGTCTCCATTGACCTCATGCTCATTGACTCCTCGATGTTATTTGAGTTGAACGATGTTTATCTGATAACTTTCCAACATTACTGGGGTCTGTAGGTAATATTTAATCAGGACATCTAACTTTTTCTCATTTGCTCATCCCACATTCCCCAGCAAATTCTCGTTCACTTCAGTGAAGTGGCAAACAAAAATCACAAGTCGATGAGGCAAGATAAAAATGATTTTATTTTGAATAATCACGTGTACTCCACTCGTATTAAAAATCCCTTACTCTCCTTTTCTTCGGGTTAAATCAGAATTACTCGTGAGCAAACTGCGCATGATAGCATACAATAATGAATTGGGAGTGCTAGGAGTGAGAAGTCTCGCTTGCGCAGAGAATAAGTTTCTTGTAACAGCGAAATTTATTTTCACAACAAAACTTCTGCACCAGTGGAGTCGTTCCAGTTGTACACCACCAGAAGTTTTGCTCTTTGTAAATTTTAAATGAGACTTGCTTGAGATTTTTTTTAGTTTCCTTTTGATGCATTGACAAGTGCACATTGCAACCAAGTTTGTGAATATTATATATAAGATATAATATTTATTATATTATTCATACTCTACCACAAGTTGAATAATCGTCAATGCAGTCAGAAATTGGTGACAAAGAGAATCTCCAGATGTCTCTATTACAAATAACCACAGGATAATCTGCAAAAAAATTTATTCCCGAACTGGTATGAAGTTAAAAATGTCACGTGGAACTGAAAATTCCACTCGTTTGCCACTTCACTATTGATTTATTCCTTCTAACCGTATAGAAATTAATCACTCGTCTGCACGTTTATTTAGAAAATATTATTGTTAGCGATTTATTGACGAAAATTGATGGTAGTTTATGAAAGTTGTAGAACCAAAATTTCTCAAAAACTTGATGAAATAATTTGGCGGTGGAACAGCAGCGATGCGAGCCCAATTACCTCCAATTTATTATGTAATTATTTTTATTTATTTCTCCCATTTTACATACCGTTTTTCCCGGTTTCCGTCGGCCCTTCCAAGTCAGAATTTTTTCGCTCCAGATATTAATCCGCTTTTCCTGGGCGCCCACCCATCCAAGTAGTGACGACGCTCAGCGCCTCTTACCCTCTCCAACGCTAAGTCCGCTTGCAATGCAGTGATCTACACTGAGGGGATTTTTTTTAAACATCTCGACTCGAATAAAGAAATCTCTGGCTAAAAAATTGTCAAGAAAATATCATCTGGCACCGAGAAAATAACCATTGCCTTCGAGATATTTTGTACTGATTCCGACGACAAATATTGCTTAATTATAACAATGATATACTCTCGGAAATGTTTGATTAATTTGTTAAAAGATTTTGCAGTCTCCAATCCAGAGATTTCTTCACAAGAGTGAAGAACTAAAAAATATTTCTTCTCAACGTTCCCCCGACGGAGCTATTTATTAATTTATTCTTTATTGTCCATCAATTACTTGATTTATTTTATTTTTATGTATGTACTTTATTTCTAAATATGTCCTCCATTTTAAATAACCGGACAAATGTTTAAAATGACAATTAACCATTCGGTCTTATCCGTCAAGAAATAAATTGTCAATCTAGATTAGCTCATTTGGTAAAGCCACTTCGCTACTGAATTAGTCTCTTTTTCTTATTTACGGTAGATATAGTATCTATGATTTTTTTGTTGGACGCAGAAAACTATCGTCTTGACACCGAGTACGAGAATCATCTGATCTACAAGGTGGCACTGGTAATGATGAGTTCATTCTGGTCAATTAATAATTACACTCAATGATAAAGCGTTAGGACAGACATGAACGATTGCATGCAATCAATATTTAGGAGACAATATACTAGATACATGTGTAAATGTAGGGACTAGAGTTACAAGTCAACATTTTTTTGTAGCCAATTACTAGTTTTAATGATAGTCCAATGATTCGCTCTTCTACTTAATTCCTAGACACGATAATTCTAATAATTTTTCGGTAATCACTCAATTTAAATGAT
The DNA here is from genome assembly GCA_030522845.1 of Psyttalia concolor. Classification (NCBI taxonomy): domain Eukaryota; kingdom Metazoa; phylum Arthropoda; class Insecta; order Hymenoptera; family Braconidae; genus Psyttalia; species Psyttalia concolor. The sequence continues at coordinate 4,444 of JAPYZM010006176.1, read as the reverse complement.
TGTTTATTTCAGTTTCAGTTCGTCAACTCATTTTTATCGCTCTTTTACATCGCTTTTTACCTTCAGGATCAGGAGAGGCTGAAAGAGGTGGGTAATCGACTCTTACAACTGAAGAAAAACGTCTCGATTAATTGCGAGAATTGTTTTCCCTGAAATTTAAGTCGTAAGAATTACGTCGCTCGCGCACGCAAAATTTTTCCCTCATTTTTTCTGACAATTGTTTATTAAAAAGTGATTTTTTACTGAATTATTTTTAACGTGAGCTCATTGAATGCCTCTCGACGCAATTCTCGCGATCAAAATTTGAAAGGAAACATTTTTCAAATACCTCGGGCCCGTTAAAAATTAATAAAATACTTTGGAAAAGTCGGAAGAACTAGTCCAATTGAGAATAATTTTTCTAATTACTCGAAACTAGCAATTGGCGGCGTTATTGATAGCTCGTCAAGTGATAAGTAACCTGAAGGAATCAGCGATTCCGTACCTGGTGGAACAGCTGCGGTTGGCTCGCATGAGCTTTGAGCTGTTTGGCGCTCTGAGCCCAAGCGAAGCTCGAGGACCGCCCGGAGGAGCTGAAGAATCACAATCGGAAGCACAGCCGGAGGAGACTGATGAGAAAGACGCCAAAGAGGGACAGAAGGGAAAACAGCAGAGGGCGATTAGCCAAGCAGAGCTCGAAAGTTCTCTCTACAGAGTAGGACATCCTGCTAATTCTCTACTTAGTGACGTTACCTTCAAGGTTTGGTCTAGACCTTGCCAAAAGCTTCTCTTTCGTCCTTTTTTTCTGTCTCTCTAATTGTTTAATTAATCTCGCACGTTAATTGGTCTTTTCTGTCCCAATAATTAATCACAATTCCTAAAAAAATCATTTATTAATTTAATGCCCGGATGTACCCCCGGACCTCAAGCCAACGGTAACAAATTGTCAAACGATTTACTCAATTCTCTAGAGTCGACGTTTAACAATTTTTCGAGCCTAAACTAATTATTCCCCACAGGGCAAATAAAATTTGCATCTCCAGACGTTCCGAAAAATGACAAAAACGCGACGTAACGTCCTTTAATATCTTCCCCCCAGCTCGATTGCCCTCGATATAATTGCCTGACAATGCCAAAGCCTCCAACAATCTCACTGCACCTTCACAGAATTTCTGTTTGTGGTTTGATAAGTTCATTGAGTTGATCAAAATTTTGGAATAATTTACTTTTGATTTCTTCATCGGTCATACCCCCGGCCATCGACGCTCCAGATACACTTTAGCAAAAAGGTAAATTGTATCCCATTCGACTATTATTATTTATTCTCCAGCATCTCAAGCTCTACTCATTTATTGAATAAGTACTGCCATTGCACAGCGATTTACTTTGCTTCCATTAATTCAACTAGTGCTGCTGTAAAAAAATCATTTATAACTTTATTCACGATTATTTCATGAAGAATAATATGGCCATTCGCAGTATGATGGAGCATTCTCAGAGCACTTGGAGATGCTGTCACAGCTGGGATATGTTTGTTTGTTTTCATCGGCATTTCCACTCGCCGCAATGGCTGCACTTCTGGGAAATCTTCTGGAACTTAGGGGCGACGCTTTCAAGCTGTGTTTCGTGCTGCAACGACCTTTTGGAAGACGAGTCTCCAGCATTGGCACTTGGCAGGTAAAATGTCTCTCAGAGTTGCTTAGACAGATTATCAACAACCCCAAGCACCTCACTCCTTCATAATCAGCTGATTGTGATTGTTCAGACCTAACCCCTATTCTCCTGTTCCTGGAGAATTTCTCACCTGTCTTTTTTTTTTCTGACAAAAAATTCACTTTTCATTTTCAGAATGCAATGGAAGCAATGGGACTCGTCGCCATCCTCGTGAACTGTGCCCTTATAGGTCTCAGTGGTCAGGTCCAACGAATGTTTCCAGAAATGTCAGTACCCCAGACGATTCTCCTAATAGTCGCTCTGGAGCACATCATGATGGCAATACGCTTCATAATCACCATCGTCATTCCTGATATTCCCTCATGGGTAGCAACAGAAATGGCTAAAGTTGAATTCCTACGGAGGGAAGCTGTACGACGCCTGTCCTCCACTCCATCACCTGAACAGCAGACACAAACAGTCATAGGTAAACAGATGAAAGAATTCTTAAAAAACAATATCCTCTGCTTCCCACCAGTGCCAATTTGCCGTGACAGATGCAGAGAAATATTCACGTTAATGCAATATTGATCGTGTCAGATTAATTGATACGATAACGAGTACTTTATAAACAGGACGATCAGATAAATTGGAAAAGCGGTTTACGTGTCAGTAAGCTTTAATCATAGTTAGAGGGGGTTTATATGGTAATTTTTTAGCGGATTTAATTCGAGTAAAAAGGAATCAGGCTGGAGTCAGGGGGAATCATGAAATGGATCATATGAGAGTGGTGGGGATTATCGGTAAACCATTGGGATAATGAAAAATGGGAATACACTGAGGGGAAAAAAATGTTTTTTGAGAAGAATGTTTCCAAAAACCTGCCAAAATAAACCAGAGAATATGATCTCATGCTTAAAAAATTCCCATCGCCTTCCAGATATTTTGTACTGATCCCAAAGACTAATATTATTTAATTGTAACAATTTTTTTCACTTAACTGTCCCGGAACGAGTAGAGAACGTGTTTACCAAGTCGCAAAGTTAATTACCAAACTTTCGTCGCCGCGTGATATATCAAGAGTCGATCGATCCCCATTTTCACTCACCGACGAGTTAAATATTGATCAAAGTCGCTTTAAATACGTCGCCCTGAAATGTGTAAAGTATTTACCCTGTCTTTTTCTGTGGCTCCCTTCTGCCATTTGTTAAATTGTCCTCGAACTCAGGGAGGTTCGTGGTGAGTACAGCAGACGGAGAGGGTGAGGAGGGAACACCGGTCCTGGAGGAGAACTGCGGGACAACGGCTGAGCCCCAGGACACTCTGGCTGCATCAACGGGACACACTCCAAGCAGTCCACCAACACCAGCGGCGTATGTGGGACAAGTTCCGAGGATTGCGGAGACCCCACCGCAGCTGGAGACCCCTGGAAGTGTCACGAGCGATGGTAGTGGAACATTTTTGCCCGGCTACACCATCGGAAGCCGAGACTCCCACAATACTCCACGCTGCTCCATTCCCGGTGGTGAGAAAGGTAAACTTTCGCTTGTTTTATTTGCTCTCGTGTTCTCCAAAATTTTGTTATCATTTTTTTTCCCCCCACTTTTTTATTTTCCTGCATTGTTTTTTTTTTATTCTGGTGGTTTCACTGAAGGGGAGTAGACTTTTTTGTTGTTCGGGGCTCGCTAGACCCTTTTGTTGTCTCAGGGCGACGATCCAGAGATTGGTTAACAAGCGAGCAAGAATCCTCACCAGGGACTGATCAGTACAGTCATCACCTCACTATAGGTCCTCACGGGGGTATTGAGTGGGTCCGGCGACTTGGTTTGGAGAGCTCGAGTGGAAGGAAGTCCAGCGACTCGGAGATCAGTGCTACACCTGGCAGTGGAAATCCTGGACCCACCGCTGAGGACATCTCACTTCATCGCTCCACTGACTGCATCGTCTCCAAGGAACTTGCGTCGTCATCCGACAGTGATTTGTTGAGGTGAGTTCAATAACCATGAGAACTCCGCGTCAATTCGGAGGGTGAGAAAATGATAATGTCCAAAAAAAAATTGTCCGGCAAAATTACATTCTCTGCTCAGCCAAGAACAGTTGACAATCGGTCGGTGTTTAATTATCTCCAAAGAATTCGGACTCTAGAATCGACTCTCAGCCAGTAATAATCGAAATGATATCGCGTGGTATGTGGGAAAGGAAAGTATTGATCAGCCGGAAGAATGGAAAGGGGGGGGGGGGCCTTGGATTTTTCGGCATATCGGCCAGTCGGGCGGGACAGCTGACTGGCCAGTTGGCGGACCGGAGTGCCCGAATCCTGGTTTTTTTAGAGGTAGATGAGCCTGGGTAGCCGTTTCTGGCCTTTTTTGGCCCTTTTTCGGGTTTTTTCGATTTTTAAGCACGTTATCGTCGTTTTTCAGGATTTTCATAGGTTGACGGGGTTCTCGGGGTTTCTACTTTCGTTTTTGGGCCCTTCTGGCATCACTTCCAGAATATTGTCAGCCCTTTAGCGACTTCTAGGGCCCTTTTTTGAAGTTTGCTTCATAAAATTGCCGATATCTTGAAAACTATCGGGCGTAACTCCAAAAATCGAACGGATTTGGAAAGCTGAGGAAATTTCCGATCATATGTCCTCTTAGATTTCATTTTTCATGATTTTTTCGATTTTCGATTTTTCGACTGCGGAACCCTCCGATTTCAGCGATTTTCGGCGGGCTCGACACATTTTCGGCGATATCTCAAAAACTAGTCATCCGATCGACTCGGGGTTTGTTTCATTCGAAAGCTGAGCTCATTTCCCATCGATATAGGG
>JAPYZM010006168.1:0-14166 GCA_030522845.1 Psyttalia concolor | reverse complement strand
AAGACAATAAGATTGCTGATTGAAGCGTAAAGGATTACCGGCATTGCCCGCAATCACAATACCCATGATTATCACAGACATCAGTACTTCCGGGTGCAATACAAAGTTCATTACCAGTTGGACACTGGCATGTATCACCCTCCCATCCTTCAAGGCAATGGCAAACACCGCAATTGCAAGTACCTCTTCCTCTGCACTCTATTCCATTAATCTAAAGGAATCATAGACAAATCATCCCATCTATCAGATTTTTCGCTATAACACAAATTAATCATCGCCAATTATATGATGACGATGATCATGTTGAGCTTCTCGTTAATTTTGAGATATTACCAAAATTATGACAGCAATTGAGTGGCGAAAAAAATTACGTTAACATTATAATTCTTCGAGTTCGTATTTATATATTAATGTCGAATGACTTTTATAATGGAATGTTATGGGGGCGTTTTAGAATGTAAATGGCAAGCGTCCATGGGAATTTGGCTCGACATTCATAGATTAGCAAAATAATTATCAAGTTCCTGGTTTAAGTATACATTGTAATCCCTGGTTTAAGATTCTGCATTTTTATTCTTTTTAAAGTAAAATCTTTACTCTTTCACAAGGTGAGCACTCGCAGAATTTTCCATTGTATCCACGATCACAGGTGCAACTCCCACAAGTACATTCTCCCCTATTGCTGCAAGCCCATGACTCCCCAGGTGCAATACACAGCAATCTATTTTCATCCCAGTCACTCTCGTCACAGTTACACGTTTCTCCTGTATAAATAAACGCACAAGTGATGGTGATGCTAAAACCGCTGATGTCATTACTTCACTCGTGACCTAAAACCACTGTACTGTACTGTGCAGTGTAGTACTACTAGATCTACTGTAGTGAGATGATAGTTAAACATACCAGACCATGCGTGGTCGCACTTACAGATCCCACACTCGTCGATGCCGTGATTACAGTGGGGACTGTTTGGATTCTCGCAGTTACATCCACACTGCAATTCAACTTCAATTATGGTCTCGGAAGTTTCAGATGCGAGGGCGTCATCGATTGTTATCCTTTGATTCTAGAAAATTAATATTACTTTAATACATTGATTATTTTAATGATAAAGTCATTCAATTCGATTGGAGAATATAGAATATTACGCCCATTATCGATCAATGAGCCAGTTGGTAATGTTCACTTTTACCATGATTTTCTCTTGTTGTCATATTGAAAAACACTCTGTCTTAAATTTTCAATCCTACATTTTATCTGATATACAAGAATGGATAAAATTGTTTGATATTTTCACCAATTTGACGTCACTTTTATATGGAAAATACCAAATACCGTTTTCAATAAAATATGTTTAAAGATTATCGACGGCCCGGGTTGCACTGATCCTACAGCTAAAGAGTCAGATTTTTCCACGCATGCAAGACTTCTATTGCAAGTCGCTTATCGAAAGAAAAGATCTCTGATAAAAGATACTCATTCAAAATTCACGATTTTCATTAAAATTTTTCAGTTGGCCAATTACGTCATATGAATAACTTCTCGTTGAAATAATCGTAAAATTGCTTGAGTCAATCTAATGACATTTCGGTGCATGTCTGAATGACTCAATAATTCTTTTATTTTCAGCTAATGAGAGACTATCGAGTCTTGTCAGTTTTAATGAGATATTTAACGATGTATAAGTGGAGATTTTTCAATTAATTGTGGAAATGCTGGAGAAGAGGTAGAAAAAATCAAGAGGACAACGGAAGCTTGCGACACTAGTATGTCCCGGAACCGTAGCATGAACAAGCATCCATCGTTGAACTGGTGGAACAATTGCATCGCTGACCTCCGTAGAAAGTGCTTTAGCAAAACAAGAACGTCATAGCGTGGCCGCGAAAGACCAAACTAGGAGGAACTGCTAGCAGAGTACAAAAAGACTAGATGCAGGAAGAGAGGTATGAAAAAGTAGTGTCTAGTGGCAACACGAGACATCAAGAACACCTTTAACTTTATACCAAGTGGGATGGTAATATGACAGCCCTTGTCAAATAGAACGTACCAGCATCCTTATGCGGAATGGTAGTAAGTTACTTAACTGATAGGATCCTTAAATACGATACAGAAACTGGCCCTAAAAAGTACCGAGCCACCGGGGCCACTGATACCACCAAATTATGTTGACCAAATTGACCACCAGCAGCGACGGACATGATGGTCAAATTTTGTACTTTGACATTTCACACCATGCTGCATCATTTTCAAGCAAAATTAGATTCGAAAAATTGACCGGTTCCAATCTTCCATTCGGAAGCAAAAATATTGGAAGGGCGGAATTTGTTTTTTCGCCGTACACCTACAGTACATCTACAGTATGTCTCAAATGTTCATCTGTCGAAACCATTTCGTGTATGTCAAATTTCATAGACCTTGCGCAACTCGAGGCTTTCTGCTCGAGCTTCACTTTTCGCAATCGAAATGCACTTTACACAACCTTTAACTTTACGCACTGCATGGTTCACAACAGTGAACGGGCCACGCAACACAAAAATCGCTTTACAAGTGTGTAAAGAACCACTTTCGCACGCACTCGTAACTCTATAAACTATTAGACACATTCCGAAGATGAGTTATACCAGTACAATTAAAATTGGTCACATATGCCGTATATTAAGTTATGGATTTGGTGATTTTAAAAGAAAGAAGAAATTTTATGAATAACTGTCAATGGGTCTGTCGTGTAACAATCAATTCTCCAAATTCTACAGTCCAGAAGAGCAGTACATTAGATTATACCTTGAATCACGTCTTCATTACATCTCTAAACAATTTTGAGATATCTCAAGTCAAGAAAATTGATTTGATAATTATATTGTTGAATGAAATCATTTTTGAATGAAGTAAAATGTATAAACCTACATTGATTTGATACAGATTGGGTCCGATCTGATTGAATTGAAATTCGGTTTGACTTGTCTCACACATTATATTGATGAAGTCGAAGTCAAACAATATCCAATAGATGGGAGATTTATGGCACAAGATGAAGACGTGATATAATTCCATGAGTCAATGAATACTCGTCCCGTGAGTATCAAACCCTATTAGGTCATTGCGCGCGTTAATGGCAAAGTGTTCTTTCTACATGAAAGTTTTAACAGTTTTTAATACGCACCCAAAGATGTTGATCTTTTGGACAATCTCCCAGTGATAATTCTATTCTGAAATCATAAATCTTTCCCTCTTGTATGCCTCCGCATTCCGAGGTCATTTTCTCCTGCTCCCCAGTCTTTCCACAGTTGGAATAATATTGCAGATTAACCGTGGCACTCGAGTTATCTCTAAGAACAACTTTCGTTAATATATCGTGATAAGATTGCTTAATAATCTCCAAGATATTCGAACTGTTTGTTGTGAGCGTCGCAACTCTTGCTTTTTCTTTCAAAAGATTTGCAATTTGCTCGTACTCTAATCGACGGTCCTCCGTAACAGCGAAGATCAGATTAATTTTCTTGTATTTCAAGAGTCTTGAAATTTCTGCGAGTGATGGATAATCAAAGACTTTCGACATGGAATATTCACCGGCATCGTCCAAGTGGCAAGAAAAGTCGTGCCTCCTCACAACACCACCTAACTGAAAAATGATCAATGCAAATATTTTCGAAGTGACCATAAACAATGAAACAAATGGATATGAAACAAATTCACCAGGGGTTAAAAGTTTAGCTATTGAGAATATACTCACCCGGAGGAATATTCCGCGAATTTCCAAATCTACTATTTTTGAAATATAAATTTGTGTAATCTCGAATCCAGGATAGCAACAATCCTAATTCGAAAATATCTCATTTCTACCCGACAATGTATAAATTTGAATATGGAATAGAATTCCTTTCGAACAGTAATACCCCAGAAAATTTAGTTATCAAGATAGTTTCTGAAAACTGCACAGGTTTGTGACCACAGAAAGATATCAGGTTTGCCAGAGCCCTACACGTAGCTAGTTCACATTGTATCTGGGAATTATGTATTTGATTACTAAGACTACTTTTGCTCGGTGTTGGAAAGAAAATGTAACATTTCTAAAAATCTTCATGATCAATGCTTCATCCAATATAGATGTAATCGGGATACGATTACTGAGAAGAGGATTTAAGTGTACTTCGTCAAACTCAATTCAAATAATTTCTTCAGAATCATACCTGATCTGATTCTAAATGGAAAAAATACCATATGCCCCCTTAAACTTGGTTGTAATGCTTCTACTGTACGAAATTCATCACGAAGAGTGAGAAAAATTCCTATTGTCTGCGAATTTTTTCCTCCATATTGGATAATTTTCGTGTTTCGTGTCCTCAAACATGTGAGAAATCTGGGTGGAAAAAATTAATTGCGAATAAAATGCTCTATGCCGAACAACAAAATAGGAGATACCTGTACTTTTCCAAGGAAAAAATAAAATATCACTAGTGCCACAGATTAAAATGTTGCTGGTGTAGAGAATTTGACTATCTTTGAATTTGTCTTACGGCGGATGATTTTGTTATCCTTTTCGGTTCACATTTTTCTCATATGGCTGAACGATTAAGGCAACTTTCCTGTATGGGAATAATTTTTTCTGGCGTTTATAGATGAAAATTGTCGTATACATCTCTCTCGGAGTTGTAATAGCATGACAGACTTGAGTGGAGAAAATTCAGGAAATTAGATTTTAGCACTCAGTTGTTGTTTATATCCATTACAAACAAAAAATGATCGAAGAAATGGACAAACGACTAATTGAAAAATGGAAGGATAATATTCGATATTATACATATGAAATCTGGTGAATTCATCCCATTCGTCAACATTGTATACAAACTTTTCCCTCTCCTGCAAAATGCATGAATCCATCAGTGGCAGCAAGCATCATTTTCCTCGTTTGTTTCGCCCACCCAACATGCTCCGTGCAAACAATAGCCTGCACCACTCCATCCAGCCCGCCTTCCAAGTTATCAACATTCCCCGTGACGCGGCTAGCGTTCACCTGTCATCATCCTTCATTAAATTGATCATTACGGTAAAAGAAACCATGATAAAGTATCTGGAGTTAATAAATTGAGTTCGTCATTTAATTACGATAAAAATGATTTAAACGAGTTATTATCGATATCAGTGCCAATATGTATAAACTTCCTTAGACGTACGGCTATTTTTCACCACTTCCTAAACGTTTGTGAATTTTCAAAAAACATTGATGAAAACAATGATAAAAATTTTAAATGGCATGTTTTTTCGTGTCAATCTTTTCAACCATTTCCAAAAAACTTGACAAAAAACATGAAAAATACGGGGATATCGGCTATAACTCCTCAAATTTGATTTGACTTCAACACTTTAGGCACAAATTACAGGGAAGTCAAAAATTGCGTATTAGGAATTCAATATTACAAAAATTGTTTGACTTCTACAATAGACTTTTAAATTATGATTGCTCGAATTTTCCAATAATCAAGCCAAACCGTTATATCAGTTGTCGCCATGATTAGCAGTGATAACGTAGCTGTCGATGAGAAATGATATCGTACTCTTGATGTTGGAGAAATTATCGATTCGATTTCTGCAACGAATACTGCTCGAACAATCGCTAATGATGTTGCTTTAGTTATTGCGAATAATGTTCCCAAAATCCACATAAAATTCATTGCTATAATTCTTACGACATTTGATCGTTTTAATCATGGTAGGGGGATGGGACTCCATTGTGGTATTCGCTAAATTATAAAAAAATTTTTTTGCAATACCTGCCCAAAAAGTTCACTTTTCTGTACCGGTTTTCGTGCGTAAAGTGGTACTTTACCGCACAGTGTGCGTAAAAGTCGGAAATCGTGCGCAAAGTGAAACTCGTGCGTAAAGCTTCGCTTAACTTTTCCGCGCTCCGCAGACAAAAGGACCACTTTGCCCTCAAAGCGAATTTTGGCAGATATTGCAAAAAATTAGATGTGCAACACATGCGTATCGTCTTTTTCGTCTCGTGTGATCGTCTATCACTCGTGTGAAAAAGTTCTACTTTACGCACTAGTTGCACAATATACTAAACACTTGCTATTCAAAAGTCTATAATCTAAATTCCATCATTTTAGTGTCGTTGAATGCCTCATTTGTCTTCCTATATGTAACCGGAAAGTTGTTTGCTAGGTGCTGACAGACAAGGCTGAAGTTAAATTTGATCTTTCTGAACATAATTTATAGTTTTCAGGATTCCATATAGTAGTTTCCAGGAATACTTTTTTCATTTATTAAAGTAGGAAGCTATATACTTTCGATTCATAGCGCATATTTTGTCTGATCTTCATTTTCCCTTGTCCGGGCTCTTCAAGGAACTCGAAAAAGTGAAAATCAGTACGGAAATAGTATATGTGTAAAGTGAAATTCGAGTGCGTAAAGCGAAGCTTTACGCACGAGTTTCACTTTACGCACGATTTCTGACTTTTACGCACACTGTGCGGAAAAGTACAACTTTACGCACGAAAACCCCTACCGAAAAGTGAACTTTTTGGGCAGGTATTGCAAAAAATATTGTTCCTGGGCTGTCGTTATGGGTTTTTTACTCGTTTGGTTGGCTCGGCTCCAGTTCGGCTCACCGAACACGAAAAATGTCAAAATTTTGAGATTAAAAAAAATGATTTTATGCCATAGGTGCCCGTAATCACGCGAGTATGGAACTTGTGCGTAATGGTATTTTTCGGCTCGTGGGATTATAACACTCGCCTTCGGCTCGTGTTACAACCTCCCACGAGCCAAAAACACCATTACGCATATGTTGCATAATATACTATTTTTTTGCAAAGGAACTTTCATCGTCGAATGCATTTTTCTTTCTCTTTTAAGTGTTTTACGTAAAATTTGTTAAATAACAGTGAAATGAGGAAAGTCCTAATAATTAGAACGAAAGGGACGTACATCCAGCGCGTTTTACGTTTAGCCTTGTGATTGATATTCTAGTATATTTCGGATGTGAACATTGGTAGAGATGTGCAAGTCTAATGGACAAGAACCATATGAGCGTATCTCCAAATACGTGCTGTTTCACATTCAGTCGTTTGATTGATATTCAAGCTTATTTTACGCACAAACAACTGCTACGACGTAAAACTTTAAATTAGAGATTCCTCCATTCTGCTTCTACTCAGCATAGGCCAATTCAATTTCCAAATTGTTGAGAAGCGTAATTAATAATTAAATTAGAGAATCTATATTTTGTTAAGACCGGAGGGGGTGAAAATCACTACTAAATTAATTATTTTTTCTGTTAAAAACTTGTGTAGTAAACTTTGATAACTTTATTAATATATTTTGATTGATCGAAATAAAAAATAAATCCACCATCGTTAGTAATTGAAAAAACGGTGAAGGTAAGAGATTCACTCATAACGTCGGACATACCTATAAGTTACCAATTCAATTCACAGATTATTAAGGGTGCAATTTCTAATTGAAATGTGGTTTCAAACAAATTCTGTACAGAGTTCTAAGTATTGTATCGCCACCTTGTTATTTCATAATGGCGTAACTTTTGCGGTACGCCCTTTTGGTTCGAATTATTATAATCAACTTAGTTTTAATAGAGTGAAAAAACGATAATAGCATAGGGCGTAGTGCAGATATGTGCCACCTTGCCATTAAAAATTGGTCACTACGTCGTATCGATTTTTGGTGAACGTTTAGTTGGCATACCAAGGATCGATTTTTTATTAATCAATTTTCGGCTAGCAATTCAATTATGGGTCGAAAATAGATGAAACGTGAGCTATGCTCACTTTCACTTCGCTACGGTTTGGTATGTATTGGTTTTCTGAGAAAATGGAGTTTTTTTTTGGTAAATATATTTTGAAGGTAAAATTGTCACGAGTGAACAGAAGAGTAATCACAGTGGACGGATAAGTCAACGTGGACTGAGAGAAAATTGTAGTGATTGACTGATATAAAATAATGGAGTACGGATATATACGATCATAATTTACTTGGGATTTTCAAGTGCGCTGTCAAGTGTACGCCAGTCAAGTGCCTGAAACCTTTCTGATCTTGACTGATAATTCGTCCGGAAAAATTCCAAGCACTTGTTTTGGTAAAACATCAAATTTACCACGGCAAAGTTTGTTTTATCAATTTTTCTAATGCACATCAATTTAGGGGTATTGACGAATCAACACATTAAGAATATTTTGATGTGTCTCGTTCTAACATATTATCAGTAGAAAGATATGAACCTGTTGAATAAATCGTTGTACATCGTTACTGAGTTTGAGGTGATGTTTAAATGAGTATAACGGTGCACAGACACTACCCTCACTCCTACAGGGATTGTCCTCGTGACCCGGAAAGACGTAAGGCATGAGTGGTTTGTCTGCATAACTTCCGAAACCCAAACGAAAATTTTTCGTAAATGTGCCAAGAGTATTCGCCATTTGTTGCCCTAGACCTACTATAGTCTCTTTGTCGTCCTTCATCGACCACGTCAGGTCCATCAAAAGGTACAAATCCAGAGGATAATTCCTGTCAATTATCAACACTTTTTACTTCTCGCCAATCGGAGAATGACAATCATGTATTATCTATAGAGAAAATGTTCTGGGTCAAATATTTTCCATACTTTGCAGGACGATATTGGAGGTGAATCGTCTCAGTAGTTTGGGGTCGAAGTTTGACCCTTATCCTCTGCGGTCGCAATTGAACCGGGACCTGATCCGGTACTTCAACGTCTTGGAACCCGTTGTCAGTTACGACGTTTACAGATCCAACGGATGCGAGTTTAATAGAATTTTTAGGACATCCAAATGCTGCCAAACGTTCAGCACTGCTGCATCGCAATCGACCGATTGTTGAATTTGAAAAGTTCTAGAAAATATATGCAGTCAAATACAAGACATGAGTTTTTCATTAATGAGGTGATTTTGAGGAAATGAGCTCTTCGAAGGAAGAATGACAGATTTTTTTTTGTGAGTCAATTGCGCACCGTCAAGCGGAAAATTTCATCGTTAAGACCTCCTCAACATCACTCATCGCCCTTGTCGTTATGATTCAGAATCAACACAATGAGTTCTATAGCGAGGTGGTAAGAATTAAAATATATAATTAAAAACGCTCGCCAAGTATTTCTAAAATTAGTCAATTTACAGAAAAATATTATTTAATATTTTCAGGATTTACGAAATTTCCGATGAAAAAGTTTGTTGACAAACTCCGCTAAATCATTCCTTCAAAAGAGATTCTTAGAACTCTCTATACAAAGATTTTCAGGAATTCTCTATTACCGCCTACAAACACTCAACTTGCTTTCCCATTTTTTAATACAATCATTTTATATGACATTTTTCTCTAATTATTTACCCATTCACTACACCAGGCGCATACTGAGCTGCTCTCCAAACAACTCTTACATGACGTTTGAATGGCACAAAGTAAAAGTGGATCTTCGGGATAAACAAGAGAACGAGTCTCTAAAACTCCAGCACAAAAAATCACGAACAAAAGTAACTCTTTTTTCCACATCTTCACCTCACTTATCACATCTCCCCGTAATTAAATTATGAAATTTTAGTTATTACAAATCCAACTGCTGTCGCGTACCGTAGAGGTAGGCGTGTGCCATTGAAATTAAAAAAATCCTCTTATCAGTTGCCTTTCTGATAAGAATCGTGTACTAGATTATTTTCCGCGAATACTTTTCACTAACTATAACTACACTGACGGTACAAACTACCGACACATAATGATTACAAGAAATTCATTAAGTGATTCAAACACATGACTGTCATAGAAACCGCAGCACATAATTGCAAAATCCATCTCTTGTGACACCACCAACGAACGTCGTAAAAGAATGCCGAAGGAAAAGAAAACGTTGAAGTCTTAAAAAGAGAGGATCAACTAAAAATTACATAATTTCCCGTCTTATTCACTGATATATGAAAATGATTCTAACAACGCATTCGTAAGTTCCTCTAGGAAAAACGTACTAAAGCGATAACGAGACCACTTGCGCGTTTCCCTGCCGATGTGACAGTAACAAATGCTCGAACACTCCTCCGATATCACCGAGAAATATAGTATATCGACATTACTTATGCTCCAGAAAACAGAAGTTCCACTATTTCGTTATTTTCCGATGGAAGAATGATTGAAATGTCCTCTACCTTTTGAAATGTATGAGTGTATGGTGTTTGAGGTATACTGTATGTAAGGGCATCGACGCGTGTATAAAACTATTCGCCTACACATGGGCTATGTAGCGTGGGCTGGTCCTCATGTACACGTGTTTAACGTCAAACGTATCGGAATTGCCGTTAAAAGCCGACAACGTAATCTCAACTGCACAAATGTTGGTTGGCCTATTTCTGATTGTACATCTGCCTTCCGGCAAGTCTACGATGATGCCACAACTGACGTAACAATATTTGTTGTTATTATCATCAATATTATTATTGTTGTAAACACTATCAGGTTTTGTTTCTCTCAAAGTATTTTACCTAGAGATCGGTTCCTTCCTCAATGATTGTTCTTCGATCTTGGAAATAGTGTAACAATAATCCACTAATTTGCTTCAAATTATAAGAGAAGGAAAGTATATACTAGTAGGAGTATTGCGATATAATGTCCTGACATTGATTAACAATTATCTGTAACGACTATGGGATTCAACTTTAACACTCTATCGGTCGCGCTATACGCAGGGCGCCTCCAAACCCTGCGCAACTTATAGAGCGTCACTGTGGAGCGAGTGAGATACTAGAAAGCGCGTGCTCAACAGCGTGTTAATGTGCACGTGCTATGAAAATAATTACCCATATTCGCCATAAAAAGAGCTCATTCAACTCGCATCTAGTTTCCCATCTGAATAATGTAAGATTGCAACCACTCTTAAATTGTTCTTTCAATTTTCACTCACAACTCTATTGTTCGCATGAACCAGGTCATTTCAACCTATGTACGGAATTCAAGTAAGATTACTGGAGCATATATGAATACCGCTATGGTAGACCTTTTCATATGAACGTGAACGTGGATTATTCTTATTATTTGTGTCAAATTGAATTTACGAAACATTCTGCTCCACACTTCCACTTTTTTCCCCCGATATATCTTAGATTTTATCTTAGCACATGAAACGGCTTTCACCAAATCCGCGGAAGCACACTTCCCCGGGCGCAATACAATTTAAAAAAAATTCAATGCCGTTATATTATCGATATCTATGTATTTGTCATAAAAATATTTTTACACTTATAACCCCCTTGCAATTATCGTAAAAAAACATTTGTATATTGAGTCACCTAATAATCTGGCGTCGCACAGCGACGGCCTTGACGGCAAGTCATGGCACTAAGCCTATTCTAAATTATCATTAATATGAGTTTGTTATAGTATCCTCACATTTGGTAAGGTATATGTCTTTTGTAAAAATAGTTTCAAATATATACAGTTTACAGGGAAGTATATGCAGCTAGTTCCAAGATATGTACAATTGACTGAAAACTGAAAATCAGAATGTTTTTGCACATCATACGAAAAATTGAAATTATAATATCGTTCTTTGCCATTTCAGCTGTCGAATATTTGCTGTCGTCAGATTCACTCATTTTTAAATGTCATCATAATCCACATCACAACCATTATTGATTCACCTTACTTCGCAACAGAGTTATTTAACTGAGGTACTAGTATTATCGGATATTCTAAAAATAGTCATGAAACAAGTTAGGGTTTTCTCTCAGAGCTCGAGATGCGCCTTGTAAGCTGCTGATGGAGGGCATTTTGCTCTTTTGATGGTTCACAATTCTGCTGATTATTAGATTCTGGAGTCTTGTGGGGTTCTGGTGATGCGTCGCGGACTAAACCACGTAGAAACATGGCTGCACAACTCCAGGGGAAGAGCCTGAGAAAGAAAGAAAAAAATAAAGAAATTGGCATTTGGAAATCGTCTGAAAGACGAGAATTATGATGGTTAAT
Organism: Psyttalia concolor; assembly: GCA_030522845.1. NCBI lineage: Eukaryota > Metazoa > Arthropoda > Insecta > Hymenoptera > Braconidae > Psyttalia > Psyttalia concolor. The sequence goes on along the minus strand of JAPYZM010006168.1, from coordinate 2,193 downwards.
TTTGTTTTTTTTCCCCTAGATTTATCATTTTTATTTTTCTCATGAGATCACACTTGAGGCAGAGAAAGCCGAGTTCTATTATCCTTCCTAGAGAGAGAAGTATGTAATGACAGAGATCGTGGAGGCTCTGTTGCAGTTCCCGTTCGAAAATTCCACACGCGATCATGTTTTATAACATTCAGTTATTCATCTTCCTCGTTGGAAAATATTAATGTGTTGTTGTTAACATTTCACGTACCATTTAGCTGCCAATAGCCCTTGGAGATAACCGGGTACAATGGCGAATTTCTCGTTGCATCTCACTGCTGATATTATGCGATCAGCGACTTCATTCGAACTCAAGGTCGACAGGAATCTAGAGAATGAAATTGCATAAGTTTTAAGAAGTGACCCTACAGTCAAACAAATTTTGTTCTTATGCCATATTCTGATAACAGATGAAGTGTTACACTCATGTCAGTGAGTGTAACAACCATAGTTTTTAGTATTTTACGTTTATTACCTTGATTGTACGTCTTCGAACATTCCAGTACTGCGTATGAAATATGGACAAATTACTGTGGTTTGGATGTTGTCATATCCATCGGACTGAAAAAGAAATTGAGAAAAATAAAATGAGAAACGACACGGATAACTGATTTCAATGGGGCAAGAATCACTGTACTCATATGGTAAACTTTAGTGCTCTTTCCGGAAATTCTTGACTTTGAGGGGGAAATACTCAATCAATATACTATAACCAGTCTCTATAAACATGACGAAATGCATAGAATCGATAACGGTCGAACGGAAAACGAACAAGAAGAAAGCAAAGAAAAGAAAAACCGTGAAAACTAAAACACAGGGGAAAGTATAAAATAGGTTGCAACTATGTCTAGTCTGTTCTAAAGAAGAGTTAAAAAACGACTGTTTTCTGCAAAGGAGAAACTCTCCTCATGTTCATCTCAATATTTTGATATCCTTTAACGACTGTTTGGTAATATTCTTCATTTTTACTAGTTGTTTTACTCCGTTTTACGAAGAATTCTGAATTATTACAGAAGTTACTGTAAAAAGAGTTTTCATATTCCGGTACATTTCACTATTTTTCAGAAATTCATCTCTAATCATCAGGCTTACTGGTTCGATAATTAAGTAAGTGCAAAATTCTAGAATTTAATAATTTGGTTACGAATTATTCGTGATACAATGACTTAGGTTTAGAGAAATCATCATACATTTTCAGAGTGATATCACCTGTTTCCAGGCCCTTACCCTGAAGGGATATGCTTTGATGATAAAAAATACTTGAGATTAAAATCAAATATAATTCTAATGGATTCTCAATATTATCGATCATTATTGATAGGTTCCCCTGAATTCGTCTTATGTCTCAGCAAATGAAAACTTTGTTCTCTGTAATACGCCGTTCAAGGAAAACCATTACGACAGTGGGAAACAATAACATTTTCTAAGATACTTTAGACTCTTGCAATGTGTCAGGCATATTCCAATTGGACAAGCAAATTACCCAGTTTAAGTCAGAAAAGACACAAGGAAATGTCAAAAAAAAAGGAAAATAGCTGGCAGGTAAGAATTTGATATTTTTCACTGCATATTACGTGCTGGGTATCACAGAAGTTCTGATTAGCAAATCTCTCAAGTAATTGACTCATACAAAATCGATTCCTTTCGCAGCCACTTTAACTTTGGCCATAAATGATTAGGGCGAAGAGTTGAACATACCAATTAAAGCGGTTTCTACCATGTTCTGAATATTTTAATCGCTCTACAGGTGATAAACCGATGGGATATTCTGTCTCAAAAGTTCTATTTTATTGATGAGTTCTTATTTAAATGGTTGTGCATATCTACATAAAAAGCAATCACTTTGGCACTATTGGAGTTATGTATATACCAGTAATCTTGCTCTGATTCTGCCGTGTTGAGCTCAAAGGGATGTTTACCGCATAAAAACTGGAATAATAGGGAATGTTAAAACGTGATTTTATTCCACTTCGTGCCAAAAGTTTTAAATAACTCATGCTGTAAATTCGTAATTTTTTACTTGTCGACGTCGTACAATAAAATATCGTCAACCACAGGTTCGTAAAAGTGACTTGAGACGGAACTAAGTACAAAACCTCACATTCGTCATAAAAAAAAATTGACCAATGAGTACATAAATCTACTTTTCATCACGCTGTGTCGGAA
>JAPYZM010006158.1:0-14167 GCA_030522845.1 Psyttalia concolor | reverse complement strand
AAAAAGAACTACAATTACTTTTGGAGTGTAGCAAAAAAAATTGCTCACCACTCCGTAACATTCGAAATTGTCACCAAAAATTATTCCCACCGCCAGATAATTTTTAATAAGCTAATAACAAATTTTTCCCAATGATCCGGTGATTATCGCTCGACTGGTCAATTCCGCCGGAACTGTTTCCCCCGTTTAAACACCAAAAAATTCCGAAGAGACGATAGAATTCGGCGGAATGAGAGCGACAATTTGATAATGATGAAGATGAAACATTATTAAAATCGACCGAAAGACTGTTTTCGTACTTTACGAGACAAGGAAATTAGTTAAATGCGTAATAATACTCGACGGGGGGTGTCCCGAGCCGGTGTGGCTTGGGCCATTGGGCCTTCTTTGCCCGCACCTTTTTACTCTTTTTTTTTTTCATTAATCTTCTCTGTCACGTTGCCATTCAGCCACTCAACCCAAAATTTCGCGCTTCTCAAATCAACTATTACATTAATTTTCATAATTATTATTTTTTTTTGTTTCAGGTAAGAGAAAAAAATTTGCTACAGCAGTGGCAGCTTCTGCAGCCTATGCAGATCTGCTCAGCGGTAATGTAAAGAGATTAATTTTTTTCTTATTCTGAATCTAATGATTTAATTTTTGGCGTTGGCCACCAATGAGCGTAGGGCAGGGGGAGGGGGACAGAAGGGCCGGCAACGGTAGCTAGGGAGCGAGTTAGCGGACGAGAGTCGTGTTTGCGCTGGCGCATCGTAAAGTTGGCGGTCGCCTTGTCCTTTAGATGAGAAAGAAAGACCAGCGCGACTTGAGTCGCTTAATTTTAATTTTCTCATCGTTTGTTCGAGGCTCTCTAGTCCTTCATTCAGATGCGATGCGGCTAGACTCGGAGAAAGCAAATAGTTTTGATAAAGGGCATAGGGCGTATAACGTGGGGCAGGAAAATATTTTATTTATCTAGACAAAAAAAATTAAAATATCTGGCTAAATTATTCTTTTGCCATCTCCTGTCTCGCGGGAGACAGACATCGAGAGAGAATCTCCAAGTGTCAGCTCGACTCCTCATCTGGTTCATTCTCATTGGAAATCTAATTTCCCATTCGAGCCTCTATTATCGCGATTTAATCAATTCTGTGCTCCTTTTATTCACTTTTCCATTACATTTTTTCACTTTATTCCCACCTGGTTTTACGTTGCCTGCTCGCTTGGGGGAGGAGAGCGGGGGGAGGAGGAGGTGGAGGACGAGAAGGGGGAGGGGGGATACAGGACCCGGGCGTGCTTTCAATTAACGTCGTGTCAGCGGATCAGCCTTGAGGCATGTCGAAATATTTTTGAGCAATATTTATGTTAAACGCCGGCTTCATCCGCCTTTCGTTATTTTTTAAATTCATTTATTTATCAGAACTTCAGAATTATCGATCAGATTTAACTCAAAAATATTTTATGACAGAGATATATATTTTTTTATTACGGTTAGCAAAGAAAAATATTTTTTGATAGCTCACAAAAATAGAAGAAAAAACCCCGAAAAAAATAATTGAAGTGTTTAGTGTCTGGGTTGGGTTAATTTTCATGGAAAAAATTGGTAAATAGATAAATTTGAAAAATTGGGCAGCGGTCGCGTGACTGGTCCTTCGGTGAGGTAAAAAAAGCGCAAAGAATGTGGAAAAATTGGATTGAAAAAAAATACGTAGATAAAAATTGTCAAACGAAATGGCTAATGCGAGGGGGAGAGTAATTTTTTTTTTTGATAATATAGAGAATTCGAGTTGATGAGCTGCTCGAATGCAGTGGCCATCGACCTAGTATTTTCTATCTCCCTCTTTTTCTTTCATTCGTCCACACGCTTATTTTACCCATCCTCACTACATGAGAAGAGGGCAAACCCGCTGGCTGCTTCTTCCATGGACAACCGCGCGCGCCGTGTCTGCATTCCAACGTATTTACGGTCGGGCCTCCGCTTGCGCCCGTCTCTCACCACATTCTACTCATCGGAAGGACTCTCCTCTGCACCAGATAGAAAACAGAAGACCAATAACTCCAATAATTTTGAGAAAAAAAATTGCCGTATGCAAAAAATTGCGAAGAGAGAGAGAGGAGAGAAGACGATATCGAGTGCAGCTGTAAATTCTCACCCAATGGCTGAGCAATTGTTTCCGATTTCTTGTTTTTTTTTTTTTGAGCGAGACAACACACCGAGTGCTGCTCTCAGATGGACAAATAATTCCTGAATAATTGGGTAGGGCAACAAAAATAGTGAGCGTTCCCTTCTGAACTTGTCGTTCCTCCAAATGGTTTATCAAACGGGGGGGAAAAAAAATGAAATATTAATTTCTTTTTTGATTTCTTCCTCTCGTAATTTTGATATGCACGCCTTTTGTATGGCGCACGTATAAACCCCAGAACTACTGAATATTTATAATGCGAGAGGGCTTCAACAATGAGTTTATGTCTCCCGGCTACAGCCCACGCCCCCCTCGGTCCCGGGAGAATCACCCGAGTCTTTTGACTTTCGTACTCTTTACCCGTCACTCATCGATTTTCGGGTCTATCGATGATAGTTGGGATCGGGTACCTGAGGATCGTATGAAAATAATTTTTTTTTTTGTTCAGGAAGATCAAATTGCCCCTCACTCTTCTCTATTTATTTGAATGACTGGTATTTTATTTGACACATTGAAAAATGCTGAAGTAGGAAATTGGAAAAACATTTTCAATAGTATTCTGCTCAGCTCTCACGTCAGAATGGCAATGTAATTAATTGGTTGGTCGGTCTCCAGTGAATCCTAAACGGAAATGTACCAAGATGTTCACCCAGTTTTCCCATTTTTTGGAAATCCGCTCTCTTCCCGCCAACATAGCGGATAATTCCAGTCTCAGAGCTCTCACGAGCGCTCTCTATGCTTCTGGGATTGCTCGGTGATCCCGCTAGCAAGAAAATCGCGATGTCTGGTCTGAAAAAAAAAAAAAAAAACACGTTTGAAGAACAAGTCGTAATGGAAGTGTCTGTAGCCTTAATGTGACTCGCTGACATTTATAAGAATTATTCTATTCTATAAAAGTCAATTTGAGCTTTTCCTCTAATTAGCGGTGGGAAATTTGTGATTGAATCTCCTTTTTCGAATGTTGTTTTATAAAAATACCTATCCGAGAATTCTATAAAAGTCTAAAAGTCTGTAAAATGTTTGATTTCATTATTATTTAGTTATTTTTGCTAATGATCTTCGCCCTATTTTTTTAAACCGAGATGAAGAGGGAGTTTAATCACTTGTTTAAACAATTGACAATTTTTGATCCGGGGCTAACAAATTTAACTGACCGGTTGGATAATTTTTACCGTATCCCGGGCGAATTTTGACTGAGCAATCAAACAATTCTACTGAAATTTTACCTGATTATATGACGAAACGGTAATTTTGATCGACGCGAGTTGTCGCAACTCAGGGACATCTGGACAATAAAGAATTGGGGCATCAAGGAGAAATATGACATTCGGCATCGGCATCGATACTGGGTAGTGTTCGGTATTGGCATTCGTCGAGTGGTAATAGGATACGACAAGCCGGGGCGAGAAGCGCAAACGTCATCTTACAGTTACGATGGCGTTTCGCTTGGTATCTTTCAAATTGAATTGACGTTCCTCCAAGAGAGGCCGACGGTTGAAGTGAAATAAAAAGGGACGAGAGAGTGAGGAGATGAACGGGGGAAAAAAACGAAAACCAGTATATTGAATGATCCTTTTGTGTCTGAGTGCGATTACACTTTGGAGTGCGGTATATCGAGGTCTCACCGCAAACTTGTAAATTACGAAAAATTCAAATTGAGCTTTGATTCGTGTGGAAAAAGTCGCCCTTTCGCTGGGTTTTCTCGCGCCTGAAAAAGACGGAAAAATGTAGCGTGCATGTCACCCTTTGGTCACGCAAAGATGGTAAAAATAATGCCGGCCGTACGAGGCTTGAGCCCAAGGCAACCTCCACTACACGTGAGTAATAGTAATAGGTTTTAAATTGTCCCTCGGCTTTAATGACAAATAACATCTTTTGCCGTCATATTTCTGTCTCCATCGCCTCCATTTGCCGCCCCCCCCCCCTAATTTTGTGTTTGTCCATGAGATGTCATTGCTTTTTCATCGCTTTTTTTCTACCGCTTTTTAGAGTCAAAAAATTAATGTTGCGAGTGGAGAAATTGATTTTGTCTAACTTCATGTGTTGCCTCTCACGTTTTGGCTGAGAATTAAATAACAAAATTCCTTATTTAATAATTAAATTGGTTTGAACGACTCGGAAGGTGAATTAAATTCCCGGGAATTCATGAGACCAAATTAAAAAAATTATAAACTCCAAAAAAAATTCGTAAACCCGAAATTTCGGTCAAACCGACTGCATCCGAATTTTTTCCCAAAGAGTGCAAAAATTCGTCGTTATTTAGGAAAAATTTCAAAAAACATGTCTACAATTGTCTTTGAATTCCCAAAAAATATTTAAAAAATCCCGGCGAGCCTCAACTGACGAGTCGCCCGAGCCCGAAAAGCCCGTGGAAATAAACGAGTAAGGAGAAAGGGGGCAGAAACGAAAGGTAAAAAAAAAAAAAAAGTTGAGTCAGATTTCAGCGGATACGAAGAAAGTCTGTCGTGTTGTGTCGAATCGAGGGTGGCATACGAACATGTACTCCAAACGGTCGGTACAGCCTCTGATATCGATGCTGTCAATCTGTGGGTGAAGGTGGTCGTCGCTTGCATGCATGTGCATACGCTAATTACGGGGAATTTATACCGCAGCGGGGCTTCAAAACCCCCTCCCACCCCCCGCCCCCTCGTATCCTTTATAAACTCTCCAATTCAAATACGCAATGCATATGTACATTTTCCATTCGCCTTTCTCACTGCTATTGCCTCACTTTGTCCTCAGTATAATCTGCACACGATTTGTGAAATACTCAATAAATTTACGGAAATGATAACTCACTCAGTCGCTCGGGAAGTCAATCGATGTCAAACGGTACTCATTGAGCTCGCGGCGATTAAATTTTCGACTGCGGCCGGGAGTGCTTTTTTTTTTCCTCCGCGCTGTAGTCAAGTGCTATTCATAAAAAAACTCCGGAGTGACTTGCGCTATTGGTCGGGCCGCAGGCGACTCGCTGAAACAATTTCGCGAATTATTTCGGGGGATGCGAATTCAATTGCACAAACACTCACTCCTACGCGCGAAATATCAATAATAATAATAATAATAATTCGCTGAGATCGTGTGTCATTAGGGCTTGTTGCCCGCAATTTTTGTAGCGCGTCGGGAGGGCTGTAGGCGAGCTAGACAGCGTGCCGCACACCTGTTGCGAACGCACGAGGTCATTCATAAAGTTATTGCGCAATGGAGCTCAATGGACAGGTACGAGTGTATCGAAGTCGGCGAATTTCGAGTCACAGGGATTGAAAAATTAATTTTGCCGGGAGAATTTTTCGCTGAGTGGAGTATCATTTCGTTGGATATATTTTTTTTTTTCTTCATAATTACCATTTTATAAGCAGCTGTAATTATTCCGCGTCATTAACCCGGGAAAATTAATTCTGAGTAAATTTGTTCTGGTTTTAAAAAAAGTGGAAAAATAATTTTTTTTTTTATATGGGCTTCATTAAATGTTTATTTTAACAGTTTAAAAGAATAATTTTGGGGAGAGATGATTTTGACCTCTTTGATAAAATCATTGGCACTGCAGAGTCACGTTATTTGGGATTTTTTAAAAATAAGATCGTTCAAGTGATTTGAATATTTTTTTTGGCATTAGAAAAAATTAATTTAATTTGGTTTTCAATGGAGCAAATTCTCGGCTGATTGTCAAATGAAGTCTAGACGATGATATGCGAAGAAAAAGCAATTGAATTCGCAAAATCCGCCGGCAGTTTTGCTACAAATGTCATTGCAATGACTCAGGGGGAGCCTGGAGGGGTGAGAGACGTCTTGAAGCGTTTCCTGAGAAAGAGGACCTCGGTTACGAGGCCGCTTGATATATGGTGCGCATAAGAGATGTAGTCAGATCACGGTATGCTCCCACACTATTTCAGACTCCACTCTAAATCCTCCGGGAACGTGTCTTCAATGTTGAAGAATTCTTGGCTCATTTTTGGTTTCCGCAATTGCTGAACTAAACTCGAGACTCAAGACTTGAAACCAGTTTTTATATTGTCAGAAGAATATTTAATTGGCAAAATTATATATACATTCTTTCAATTCAGAGGCTCTTGTCAGATTTGGTCTGTCAATTTCTGTCATTTCGGCAAATTCAATTACCAATAACTCGGGATCGACCGATTGAAATTGAATAATTTTTTTTCACATCAAGGCGGAAAATCCAAGCTTTAATGTGAAATAAAAATAATAAAATTTCACTCTGCCAATGCTGAGGACTCATCAATCGATTTTTCTACATTTTTCTGAATCTATCCCAAAAATTGAGATGAATGTTTTCGTTCCGGCCGGTTAAATCATTTGAAAGTCCATGAAAACGATTTTACATTCACTTAATAATCGTTCATTTCCATTTCCACTCAACACGAGTTGTATTGTACAATGGTATCGGATTCTTGCCAATTGTCCATTGGTATGGATGGTAAAAAAAAATCAACTGCGGCGTGACTGCTATTTTTCCACTTGTATTCACGCGAGTTACAATGGACTGGCCTGATTTAACGGTTGCAGTGGCTCTTCACTCCTGCAAAACAAGGAAATTGAAAAAATTTTATAAGAATAGGGAAGAGCGGAGATAAAAATTTTCAACTCATGAGCCAACTTCTCCATATGTTCGCTTGATCATTAAACAGCATTTGAAACAAGGGAGGCCAGTAAAGTCGAGCTTAATTACCAATTAGACGTAGCAACGAGGCACGCTTTCGACCGGGTAAAATCGATTAGCTCTTCAGGATAAACCGAACCGAAAGATCTCGTGTCCTCGTTTCTTATTATGCTAATAACAGCCCCAAAGAGAACTATAATACAATTTTTTTTATGAATTTTCCTGCAGTCGCCCGCTTTCCTCTTGAATATCTCAGAATCCACATCAGATGGCGTTTTTTTCGATAATACCTCTTTTGTAGAGCGGACTGAGATCTCGAGAAAATTTCTTTACGAAAATTGCGCTAGAGCCTCCGGATTCGGTGATATCCCCCGAAAACTCCGCGAGCGATCCAGCCAATGTGGATAAATTCTCCACTTCATCATTTCTCCACTGAATTTGATGTGAAAAATTCCAGAAAAAAATATTCGGAAAATTCAAGCACTTCGAGCGAGGTCTAATGAACAATAGTCGTTGCAAAGTCCGACTATAATAATGTCATAATGGATTTTTTTGAGTAACTCAAAGCTGCACCCGAAAGATATTCTAGAGGTACTACATTGTCTTCGAATTCTTCATTCCTTTTTTTATGCCTTTGTAATACGGGAATTAATGAAAAAAAAAAAAAAAAAAAAAAAAGAAAAAAAAAAAAAAAAAAAAAAAAAAAAAAAAATAAAAAAAATACAGGGGCTACACGGAAAAAAATGTAAAAAAAAGTGCTTGTGTGTATGGCTGGTGTTGTTGGTTGGAGAGGTCAACGATAATTCAGTCGAGCATTTATGTACCGCTCTTGAAATAAGTGGATAAAACGGGAGGTGAGCGGCGGGAGAGGGCAGTCAAAGTATTTATAATCGAATGAGGAACGTTAAACCAGAGGTTACTGCTGCCCAGTGTGAAATATATCAACCAGGGGTTACGGCGGCCCGGTGTGAAATATGCCGTAGAAATCTCGGGGAGGGAGGCGAAAAAAAAAAGGCCAAGTTAAGGCAAATCACTTGACCGCTCACTCTCAGTCGGGAATAATTTGTACTGTTGATTGTGACGGTGGATATACCTACACCGCAGCCTCAATTTGTCAAACTCCTGGATCTTCGGTTTTGTTGGCCCGTAAACTGGATTCCATTTCGATGTACAACTTGCGGAAGAGCAAAAACGGGGGAGATGGTTAGCCTTGACCTTGCATTTATGGATTTCAAGTTGTGCTGTGTATTTACGTTTTTTTTTTTTTCTATTTTTTATTCCGCCGCTGAAATTCTCTCATTATTTTCCACCGATCAAAATTCATTTCACAATTTGTTGGGGGCAGGAGGGAATGCATTTTGAGGAGAACAAGAAAACAATAACGGAGGAGTAAATTTGGAATGACTTCAGCAGGCAACGGGGGGATAATCCTCTTTTAAATTCCTCGTAATTATGCACGGTTTACCTCTATATGGCTACCACAGCCGCAAATGTCACGGAGTAACGTGAAGATAAAAAAGGATTTTGCAAACTCTGGAGGGCAATGAAAATGAGGGAGAGAGAGGGCGAGTGAGCGGAGAAAAAAAAATTTCATCCCGATACGCATCCGTCCAATCATCGCACCAGTTCCTCGGGTAACTGATGGGAGAGAGAAAGAGAGAGAGGGAGGGAGAGGGAGAGGGAGATGAACCCCCCACTCTGCGTTCTACTTACAAATTCAATAAGCATATATCATATTTAATGCACGCCCTGAGCTGGGGAATGTTTCGACTGAGGCGACAGGCACTGGGACTACCTTCTTTCTTCCTCTTCTCATCCGCACCTTTTTTCCATCCCCCCCTTACTTGATTTTGGGCTTTCCGCTTATGGTACTCGGCCGGCAGTGGCCGGTGTATCTTCCCAAAAATTTCCGATGTGTGGGAGAGACTCAGGTTGAGGTGTCAGCAGATGGGGGATGATAATGGGAATCCCGCGAGTTAAATTATTGTGTGGGGAAATGATGACAGATTTCGATGACGACCCGGGAGATTTGTCAAGCTGGCTCCGGGTGGAATGAAAAGTTTTAGTAAAATCACTCCCGGTCGTTCTACCAACCCCGGATCATATATAATACATAATAATTGATCGAGGATCATTATAATAATATATAAAGCCCTTTTTTCGCGTTTTTTTTTTATATTCATTACGAAAATTTTGGAACAGCGCTTCACAGTGTTTGAGACTCGCGTTACTCGCGTCACGGCGAAAAAATCTCTCTTCAAGTACGTACTCGTCGTCGGGACTTGAAAGAACCATCAAAATCAATGATGCAAAATGATCAAGTGTAAAAAAAATCTTTTCTGGGCTTTCATCGTCGCCTCGATTCTCAATCTTACATGGATCGATTCTGTAATGAAACAACATGACTCAGCACCCTCTCAAGTTGAAATCCCCCATACTCTTGGCTTATTGAAAACTCCTCGAGGAGGAGAGCTGTTGGTCAGTGAGGAAAAAAAAATTTTCACACCGATAGCAACAAGAAGCCGTCGAGCGCCCACAGGAGCCCATATATTTTCACACGTACCAATTCGAAACAACGTATTTACAGTTTTTCGCCAACTTCATTTATTTCCTACTTATATATTTATTTTTTTTTTCATTTTATTTTATTTTTAAAACGCAAAGTGTCTGGTTTCCGTCGAGTCATGGAAATATTCTTACTGCCAGAGGGGGCGTATCCAAATGATCTCGCCTATCTCTTCACGCTTTGGTGAGTGTATTGGGACGATGACTGGATAATTGTCCTCTTTTTTACCATCATTACTCGTTTTTTTTCACCCCCCCTCCCATTTTCATAACTCCAAAGTGTATTCAACGAGGAAAGCCCCTATTTCTTTTTTCAATTTTCCACTCGGAGAGAGAGGTGGAAAAAAAAAAAATTACGACGGTCCTTCCTTGAATCTCGGAGTTTAAAAGAATCAGGAGGCAACCGGGCGTACCCACAAGTTGACAGTGAGATACCAATCTACATTCTTAATCCCGCATAAATACGCGTGAGCCGGTGCTCGAAAACGTGCCCCCACGTATACACACGTAAACACACAAATGGACACGTACACAGGTGGACAGAGAGATTCTTCAATTGATTCTGGGAAAAATATATTCAACAAATCTCTCTAATTTTCTGGCAACACTAAAGTTGAATGTACATCATAAATTTCCCCTTTTTTAAAAGAACTTTTGCCTTCACAAAATATTTGACTGACGCCAGCCATTTACTTGGGGATAATTTAATTAATTTCTGAGGTTTACCTAATTCGTTATTAAATTACTAGGGGGCTTTGCCCTCTTTTCCCTCTGCTCCGACACTCGCCCAACTGCAGGAATAGGGAGCAAGCAAACGATTTAATTTGCCAATTTTGCATGGAAATTGTCGAGCACTCGGTGAAATTGATGAAAAATAAATAATCATTGCAATCGCTTGGGAGTTAAAAACGTACAATCCCTAATGAAGCAAAAGTCAAGAATTGAGAGCCTATAGATGGCTTCCAAGGGCCTAATCAGCCTGCTAATGTACCGATCCGTCATGTTGTAGGGGACAGGTTTCGCCCGAAAAAGATAAGCCAACATATCCCAAGGGACCTTCCACCTCGCTGGATGACACGTGAAAAAATAAAGAAGAAAATTTAATGAAAAATGGTGAAGAAGTTGGAAAAGTGGAGGAAAAAAATTATGAATACAGACTTTGTAAGCCTCTGTACTCTGTGATATATATGTATATGTATATATATATATATTTTTTTTTCAAACTGCCTATGTGTACTCCTTTTACGATTTACAACTGAATCGAATAAGGATATACGCTGGCAATGTCGAATAGCAAATTCAAACAGAATGAAGAAAATATCTATATATAAAGGACAAGTTTAAGGGGAAACTTGTGTGTGGAACCAAAGAGATTACCACGTTTACGGCCCAATAAAGTCGACTTCTTGTTCGCCGTTAACATGTCAGCTCTAGTTTTTCACTCGTTCGTCTCCTTATAACCTCTTTTCCAACTTGCCCACCTATCTCTATATGTTCGTATCATCTGTATTACGATTCATTGCCTTCAACTACTCATGACCAGTGCAATTTTACACTGGGCAACTTTCAATCAATTGCAAAAACACTCAAAATTAACTCAACACAGTCGATGTATAAAATTACTCTCTCGCTCTGAGTTTTGTTTATTTCCATGTTATTATTTTTTTGTTCTCCTTCTTCTTTTTTTTCTTTAGCAAATCACTAAGTGATTATGATTAACCAACACTCGTCCCCCTCTATCTCTATCCATTAATTTTTTATTTCTATTCTTTTTTGTTGACACGAGGCAAATTCTCCAGTGCATTATACCGGGAATTCATTTGCCTCGGGTATCGGCGACACACTTGGCAAATAATCCGGCACGATTAATGAATGCAATGTAATCGTATCTTCAAATGTCAATAGTGAGTGTTAAAAAGAGGTAATTAGCCTTCCATTAGACGTGTGAATAATGACGTGTTGCGATAGCGGGGGGGGGGGGAAGGAAAGTGAGAGAAAAAGGAAAATATTGAAAACACATTTTTTAATCTCCAACTTTTGGATTTCGTGCCGAATGAGGGGGACTCCTGGTCTTTGCGGGAGTCTTTTTTCGATACTTGACAGCTTGAATAATTTTGTTTCAATTTTTTTACCGGCTCCAGGGCGAATGGTTTTCTCAATTTATCGTGAATATTTTTTATCCATTTTTTTTTTGCATTTTCCATGGCTTAAAAAATTATATTTCATTTTTTTTCACAATCCAATGCAAAAATAGAATCTTCCAGTTTTTAAAGTTAAGTTTTTTGTTTTACAATTAAAATAATTACGCCATCGTCGGTTTTATTTTGAGACACTATCATAAAAATATGTAATGTCATTTTATTAAAAAAAAATTGAGAGATGTTTATTGAAGTCTGGCAATGACAGAAAAAAATCGACTCATGTCGAGTGAAAGTCCCTATTGTCCCGAGCGAGTGAATTTACATATGAGTATCATCTCGGAATTGATATTTGGACTGATGCGCTCGCGGGAGGGGCGAGATGTGAGAAGGGATAATGATTGGGAGCTGGGGGGGAGGTCACTCTTATAAGAGTTTTGCAAATAAATAACAGGTTGCTCGTTGAAATGATTTCTGTGACCAGATGTTTTCCGATTGAGTATTCCGAGAGCATCTTATCTGTCTTGGCCATCGAATTGCTCCTCGTGGCAGCGCCTGTCAGTGCCTTGCATCGTGTTGGTCATTATCGGCCCTCATTATATTATGGGAACCGATCAATCACTGCTAAATCTCACTGCCACTATCCCAGCCAGATCGGGCTAGACTCTATTTCATCGGCAATCTCGGAAATCATGACCGTACATTCTTGGAAATATCTTGAAAGTGTAAGCAATAATTTGGACTGAATTTTTTACCTGGAAAATTTTTAATTCGATTGAAAATTGAATTTTCTATCTAATTTGCAAATTTTCAATAATTGAAAAAAAAAATGTTGTTTGAATTCTCAAAATATTTTACAGCTTTTCAGTTCATTAAACAGGAGTAATTTTTGTCGAGTTTTAGAGAGCTCTGAATAATTCTGTAATAATAATTTTAATAATTCAACAACAATTGTTGTGACTTTAAATTGCTCTGAATCATTCGATAGTGAAACTTTGATTTCACCGGTTTTTACGGCTGCGGGTACGTTCATCTGGGGATTACGTTTGTAGAATTTGCCGCTTGGGATGATGTTGTCGCCCCTGGTGTCGGCATTATCTCGACACAGGAGGGCACTTACCTAACGATAACCGTACCTTTCCCTTTCACGCCACTTGAATCTGCGACCGTCGTAGCCCCCTTCCCAAGCGATCACTGCCGGTACTCTCATCTCACTCTTCGTCTCAAATATTTCGCTCAATATTTACCAATTAAATGTCCCTCTCTGGGTTCAAATCAATTTTTACCGCTGACCCCGAACCGATTTTCCAGATTTTTCTATAGGCTTTTAAAGTCCGCGGAGCGAAAATCAACTGCGCCCATTCCGAGGTCACTACATTTTATAAATAAATATCTCAAAATTGAGCAAACATATCAAAATCCTCGTGATAACCATTTTTGTAACTCGAATTGCGAGCTACAAAAAAGATCTCAATCAAAATTCGGTTATTCCTTTCGGATTCGGAGATATTACACAGAGTATCAGCTGAGATTACCTCAGTGCTTCCACTCGCCCGAGATATGTCTCTTAAAAAATGAAAAAAAATGAGCAATTCTTGGGTAACAAGTCCGGCTATGAGAGCCCTGTGAAAAATATGCATGAGGCGGTCTGATGACGTATGGTCTCTGCGTCGACCGTCTCTTCTTTTTTTTCCCCCCTGAGAGTGAAAGAGGGAATCATAACGAGGCCGCAGAGGTTGGAAAAAAATTGAGACATTTTTTATTTTTCTCTTCCTTCTCCCTCACTTCGGCCCTCCTAATAGCAAGCATTAGTCATTTTCAGTGGTTCAACTGTTCTCGATAAACAAATGGAGCCATATCAATAATGAACTGACCAGTGGAGCTCGAAGAGCCGGCCAAGTTAGCGGGAGAGAAGTGTCTGCCCTCGAAAACCAAATAAATCATGAATTTCAAAGAGCCAATGAACCAATCGTCGGTTCCTCCATTCACCCCCCAAATTGAACATTTGATTATTAACAATGCGCCAAGTGAGTCGAATCTCCTTACTCGTATATAATTCAAATTTTATCCCCTGTATACCTGGTTTATACTGAGACCACCCGTCGATAATGAGGTGTATGGCTATTCTATTTAAAGTTTTAGACGCGCGTTGGCAATTCTATATATAAGTATCTGAATTTATTCATTTTTTTTCCCCCCTTCTTTTTCGTCTCCATCACTTCTTTATTACCAGTTTGGTGCATGTTACAAGGGATAAGAAATGGATAAAGGAGGAATCGTGACCTGGGAAACGAGACGCAATGAACTTGGCATGGAGTTTGAGTTTAAAATCCAGGAAGAAATTCAATCGCATTCAGGTTTTGTTGTACACTTGAAGAGTTCATATCATCCGGAATATTTTACATCTTATCTTCTCCCATCATTCGCAATATATCATATCCAATGGATAAAAAATAAATCATCAATCAACTAGGAATAATCCTATGCAATAAAAAAAATAAATAATTCAACTCTGCGGTGCTGAAATTCCCGGAAAAGCTGGATTTCACGGGAATAATGTATTTTCACGGATAAACTGCTCTCAGCGACAGGCTGTAACATACCTGCGGTAAGACCATACACTTATGCCGGGGGTTTTCGATGCAACTGGAGAGTGCGAGTGAGTTTCACCGAAAAAATGG
>JAPYZM010006153.1:0-10017 GCA_030522845.1 Psyttalia concolor | reverse complement strand
TTGATATTAATCTCTTCACTGAATATTTTGAGGAGAACTGTGACCAAAATCGGGCGACAGTTACTTTTATGTCTGGGGGCGCTTGGTCATCAAAGATGGTGGCCAGAGTATTGGCAATATCACCTACGTCAGAGATAGTTGAAAGGCTCTGCGGACTTCCACGTTTGCCAATCAATCAGATCAGCAATTTTTGTTGTTGTATGGCTGATGCTAGGGAGCATCGCAGAAGTACGGGGGAGGGACATGTGATAGAGAAATTTGTTCACACTCCTGGAATTCACTTTGAGCCGATCGGAAGATTATATCTTAGCAATCAAATATGGAGCGTCGCTGCGACTACGAATGTTTGGCCCTGGATGAAGGGAGCTGATCAAGCTCATAAATATCTTGAACTTCCTAAAGAGCGAAGCAGTCGTGGAGGGACAAATTTCCAGCTATTGGTTGGCCAATGGGCTGAGGAATTTGCAGAGGCTAAAGAAGTTATGTCTGGGATGCTGGGGATCAACCATTGGTCAAGGCAACGCCGAGGTCTTATAGATGGTCTAGGATCTGTTGCAAAATCATTGTTCGGTACAATGGATGCAGAGGATGGACTAGTAATCAACCAGAGGCTCTCACGACTGGAGAACGGAGTTGAAGGAACATTCGAAAATTCCAGAAGATAGATTGAAATAATTAATGCAACTCTTCATCAGATAGGACACACAGGAAAATTAATTCAGCAGAGCGAGGAAATCCTTATGAAGGCTCTGAAGGGAAACGAACACGAGGTAGTCGCACTCATGGAGAAGGTGGACTTGGACGAGCACTTCGTGGTACTCGAAACGATCTACACTGGAGTAATGGAAGATACTGCAAAGATCAAGAAACTCCTGGCTGGCACGGAAGGGAAGCTGTTGGACACAGGAGTTTTTACGGAGAAGAGTTTAGTAGCCCTTCTTAAAACAGCGAAACTAAGGAAAGGTTTAAGTTTTCCTTTCGAGTTCGAAGTAGGAGGGATGTATCGAATGTAGGAGGTATCCACTGTCCAAGTGCATGTATTCGGATTGAAAATTGTAACATTGGTAGAAATACCGCTTGTCAACTTTGTAACGAGATTTGCCTCGTTACGTGTAACCGTGTACCCTGCGATACCCACTACGAGAGTCGGCGCACGATAGAAAGGTGCACGCCGAGAAAACGGCGAAGTAGTGACATCTGCCGTGAACTGGAGAGTTGACGATAGATGAGTAGAACACCAGAGGTCGGCAAGAGGCCGAGTGACGGTGAGCACGCCAAAAAGGATCACACCCTGAGGCGTGGCTTTGGGCTAAGCCGCGCTTCAGGACGTGATTGGCAGGCCGTCATATTCACTGTCGCCAGATCTGGAAAGTAACCCAGCTGCGCAAGGGATAAAAAGGGCCAACGGACAGACGGTCTAACTGGGCATTTCCTGAGGCGTCAATGACTTAGCCTGGGAATCAACAGCTAGTTGAAAGGACTATCGCCCCTCGATTGCCGTCAAGTCGATATTCGTTAGTGGGGTAACGGATGACCCACTGGCGCCGAGAGATTTAGACGAGAGGTTAAGATCCCAGGAGATTTCAGGCAGTCCGAGACGGGCTCTTGGAGCGAGCAGACTAGCTCGTAAGACTCTCCTCCAAGAGAGAGTGGCGGCCGATCCTTTTTAGGGATCCGGAATCTTACGCTGGTAGGCCTAAGGCTGGACAGCGAGAAAGTAGGGCGCTTAGCGCCCCGGCGACCCGGATAAGTAGTCCCTTTGGAAATTAATTCCCAGGAGGTCGTGGTCGGCTGACTGCAGGCTAGGGCCACGACAACCCCTGGAGTAGTAGTCGGGGGTGGACTCGCCGTGAGATGGCCGTATCTGACATCTCAGGGTCGAGTTGGGGTGGACCTAGGTGGTTGAGGCGAGGCCTCCAGATACCTAGGTTGCACGTGCCTCCTGAGTCTCGGCACCCTGCAGGGTGGGAAGGATTCGCAGGCCATTCGCACGCACCGAGAATGTAATATTCGAGGTAAGAGATGTGCGAGGGGCCCATACCCCTCGGTGATAGAAGCGAAATCCCGATTTCCAGCATTAGAAACCCCTCATCGAGGCTCAACTCGGGGCTAGACTGGTGAACCTCGCCCACTCTACCACACCCACTGTAGCTGGCCGGGACGATATTTCCCACCACTCAGAAAGTCCTCTAGGTCGACGTAGTTCCCGGGTTCCCGGCAAAAACCCAGCTGGCGCCCAACTCGCATAGTCTTAGGGAATGGAGCCAGCGAGAGCCATTTCCCCGCGGGACAATAGCCCGTGAGGAAATCTCTTACAACTTCCAAGCGTTGGACGTTTTGCTGACACATGGGATTCCTGTGCGGACAATGAACGGCTTGTGCTCGTATGTAAAAGCGTAAAATGAACTCCTGGGAATACATGGAGCGACGCAGCAGTTCGTGCCAAAGACCGCAGAAAAATTAAATAACTGCAGGCAAATTAGAGGACAGTATTTATGCACTGAATCTTTATCCATCCACTACATGCGTGGTGAAACATCTACAGCTTCCGGGACTCATCTTTATTAAGATGAGGAAAAATAACGCATGGTTCTATGTAGCCCCAGAACCTGAGGGAGTGGAGCTTACCTCTGGAGGACTCAGGCATCTTGAAAATCAAAGACTTTTGCGAGATTCTCGCCTCTGACTTCACTATAAGAGGGCGGAGGTCACAGAAGGTAATATACGATACTCATGTTCATCCAAAATTGAACTTAATGTTGGATAACGTCACTATCGCACAATTGAAACATCGGGAATATAACCTGAGCAACATCATGATGAATAATATCGTGGGAAACATGAAGGAGTTGGAAGAGCTCCACGTACAGCCCACAACTGAGTCAGGAACCCTGGATAAATTGGAGAAGAGA
Source organism: Psyttalia concolor (assembly GCA_030522845.1). Taxonomy (NCBI): domain Eukaryota; kingdom Metazoa; phylum Arthropoda; class Insecta; order Hymenoptera; family Braconidae; genus Psyttalia; species Psyttalia concolor. Next base: position 7,105 of record JAPYZM010006153.1, on the reverse strand, counting down.
TTCGACTATCAGGAATTTCTCATACACCCATCATCGATATTCACCTGCGTCATGGTGGTTCTGGCAGCTGTTCTAGGACTGACTCTCTATTGTTGGTGTCGGAGACGATAGCCAGCATCGAGAAGAGAGGCGACGGGCTCCGGAATGCCATAGGATAATTAAAGAGTAGTGTAAACTGATAGTAAACTGCATATTGATACAATAAGGGCAGAGGAGAAAATTCCTAAGGGTAGTAATTTTTTTCCCTGGCAGGGCGGAATATTAGGCCCCAAAATACCATTATAAAATCTCTCTAATGTTTCGGATAATATAAAGTTACGAAAGAGGCATGTCTTGTTCGTAGCAACAGAGAATGAAGAAATATTAAATAACGTCGAAATACTTTCAACGACGTGAAGTAAATAACTGGGTTGCAGCGTCAGCGCATTGCGCTCGACGTCTACCCATCACGCGCGCCTCGAGGTGTCACCCGATGCTTCGCAGATCTGCTCGGGTTCATTACATGGTTGAATGGAAGACTTGAAAATTTCTACAAAGGGTTCATATTCGAAACACCAATGTTTCTCTTTTTGAAAATCCATCCGTGAAGGGTTGAAAGGGGTGCAATTCATATGATTTTGGAAGCCATTACAGTTAGAAATTTGAAAATTTCGGTGCTTGGTTTCTTTTTCGAAATGAAAAAAAAAAAAACAAATTTTTGCTGTAATTGACTGAATGATGACATAATGAAAATGTATAATGATTTAATTTATTTTAACATATAATAAGAATAATACGAAGAGATTCATTAATGGAGAAATGCTACTGAAAAAATTATGAAAAGAAAATAACATAACAAAAAAAGCATCAGCGTAACGGCCGCTTTAAGTACTAATAGCGAAACAAGATTGGGGTAATACCGGACATCAAGACTGTATTCCGGTATAGGCTTTAGGTTGCTTTTACAACAGAGCTGACAACTAGAGCTCCCACGTGGGTATACGAATTAAATTCTCAATAAACCGAGGCAAGTTGAATTGCTGAATGTCGAGAACTAGAGCATAAACTTGTTTTTGAATCGCTGAAGAACCGCTAAACAGCTCTTTCAATATAAAAATCAATTTTTCTTACCGTGATGTAGATTAAGGGTTGAAACCATCAAACGTGATAAGGGTAACTTGAGAGTCAAAGGTTCCGAAATGAAGAAGTGCAACTAGTTAAAATGAATTGTTCAGCTCGTAATAAAAATCCTATTAAAAAAATCACAAAAAAACATTTGTGAAAAAATTTGGTCAAGTTGCCGTTTTATTGCCTGATCCTATTTTTCGTCAATTTTATTCACAAAAAATACGTGCAATAAAAAGTACGCCAAGCTCTTCGTTTGTAAATAATATGGTCTACCGACAAACGAAAGACTATTGTTTTTTAAACAATGCGCCAAGTCAATTTTCCTCACATGGGTGTATAATACACCGCATTGAGAATTTGGAAAAAAATTGGGGAGTGGAAGAAAAAAAACCAAGTCTGAATAGCGAAGAATAAACAGACATTTGCCGCGGTTCATAGGATGAAGACAAATCGTTCCATCAATATATATACGTTTAGAATAATGCGAAGAAAACCGCGCCAAGTACGTTTGAACTTTCAATATTCAATTCAATTCGGCTTTTTAAAACTTTGTTATTTTCATGGATTTTGCCAATTATATAGTTTTTCCTAATTTTCATTTATTAATTATTATTGACGTAATAGTAGGTTCCCGATAAGAGAAAACTATTAATTTGTTATTTCCAAATTCTTTAGCATCGAATACAATACAATTTTAGTTATTTTAATGAGCTTTTACCAAGTACACAGTTTAACGGTTTTTTGAGTAGTACTAATCAACTATCATTCCCAGAATCAGGAAAGGCCTTTGCTAAAATTCTTCACTCTTATCTGTGTCTGGGCTTTCATACGCGTCCTGCCATAAATTACTATTATATTATGGCTGATCATCCAAAGACCCATGTAGTTATCACCATATAATTGAAATTTTTTTGTTATTCAGCTCATTTGAAGGTCCATCGTAAATTATTGTAGGTCCATTTATTTCATTGGAAAATAAATATTTATTTCCTTTTTAATTAAAAACTTTTGTAGTAAAAAGTTGACTCCTCTTTTCTGTTTTTTTTTTTTCATTGTATATCAAAATAACAAAATAATTACTTCAATTATGTAACAGTAGCCTGCTCCGACGCTACCAATAAGATATCAGCCAGAAAAAACTTATTATTTAATAAACAAACTAACTAAATCAGTTGTAGTTTCAATACCGCTCATTGCAGAGGAATGTTTAACCTTTAAGAGTTGTAGATTTATTTATATAAAATAAAATAAAATAAACCATGTAAAAACTAATGTAACGTTTTTTGAAGCTTTTTTATTCAGACATATATATATACATCCATATATTATATGGATATATAAATAGGTTTTACGTGGCTTTTTACGGGGTCATATATACATTGTAAGAGATTTCCTCACGGGGTATTGCCCCGCGGGGAAATTACTCTCACTGGCTCCATTTCCCTATCACCAAGCGAGTTGGGCGCTAGCTGGGTTTTTGCCGGAAACCCAACGGTGAAACCGGTTTCTAAGACGACTACGTCGACCTAGAGGACTTTCTGAGTGGCGGGACTCTTCGTGCCGGCCAGCTACAGTGGGTGTGGTAGAGTGGGCAAGGTTCACCAGTCTAGCCGCCGAATCACCCCTCTGCGAGAGGTTTCTGACTCTGGGAATCATCATTCCCAGTCTATCGCCGAGGGGTATGGGCCCCTCGGACATCTCTCACCTCGAATACTACATTCTCGGTGCTGCACGAATAGCCTGCGAATCCTTCCCACCCCGCAGGGCGCCGAGACTCAGGAGGCACGTACGACCTAGGTATCTGGAGGCCTCGCCTCAACCACCTAGGTCCACGTCAACTCAACCCTGAGATGTCGGTAACGGCCATCTCATCGCAAGTCTACCCCCGACTACTACTCCAGGGGTTGCCACCCTGGTAAAACAGTCTGATTAGTTCCCACTCGGAAAGAATCAATCGGAATTAATGGTGTTTATGTCTTTTCCAGTTCAATTCCGATTGATGGGTGGCGATTGGATTTTGAAAAATTGTCGGAATTAATAAATCCAAATTCGGAATATAATATGGAAACGTTATCGCCCGATTACTTTCTGAGAAAAATGGCGGTTGGGTTATAAGTTATGAAAATCAGGCATCTCATCGGGTCCAAAAGAGTTACCATTTGTTTCCGATAGATAACAGGTTCCGGTGTATGGAGAAACCTCGGACCATTGAAGCGCAAATTCCGAAATAAACCTGGTATTCTGAATTGGGTATAGAAAAGCTCAGAACATAGGAACTAATGGAAACTAATGAGGAACTTTCTTGTGCCCGATCCAATCTCATTATTATTACAAATCTTGAATTTATCATCGTCTGACCAAAAAGTAATCAGGGGATATCGGTTTCACACTGTGTCCCCTATTTGTTCTTATTAATTCGGATAATTTTTTCAAATGCAATGGCCAGCCAACAATCGGAATTTAAATGAAAAAGACAAACATTAATTCGGATATTTTTTTCAAATGCAATGGCCACCCAACAATCGGAATTTAAATGAAAAAGACATAAACACCAGTAATTCCGATACATCCTTTCTGAGTGGGACATAATCAGACTGTTTTACCAGGGCATGGTCCCAACCTACAAGGGTCTTTCCTATCCCTAGGCTAGCCGACCACGTCATCCTGGGATTTCTTTCCCAAAAGGGCTTCTTCTCCGGAGAAATGCGAATCTCGCCTCTTCCCGAAGCCATCCACTACGTGGCGGGGCGCCATGCACTCCACTCTCTCGCTGTCCGGCCTTAGGCCTTCCAATGGACTATTCCGGATCCCTAAAAAGGGTCGGCCGCCACTCTCTCTTGGAGGAGAGTCTTACGAGCTGGTCTGCTCGCTCCAAGAGCCCGTCTCCTACTGCCTGAAATCTCCTGGGACCTTAACCCCTAGTCTAAATCTTTCAGCGCCAGTGGGTCATCCGTTACCCCACTAGCGCCAATCGACTTGACGACAATCGAGGGGCGCTAGTCCTTTCACCTAGCTGTTGGTTCCCAGGCTAAATTATTAACGCCTCTGGAAATGCCCAGTTGGAATGCCTATCCGTTGGCCCTTTTCTTCCCTTGCGCAGCTGGGCTAATTTCCAGATCTGGCGACAGCGACTTTGACGGCCTGCCAATCACACCCTGACCCGCGGCTTAGCCCAAAGCCACGCCTCCGGGTGTGATCCTTTTTGGGGTATTCACCGTCACTCGGCCTCTCGCCGACGTCTGGTCGTCTATTCATCTATCGTCAACTTTCCAGTTGACGGCAGATGTCACTACTTCGCCGTTCTCTCGGCATGCACCTCTCTAACGTGCGTCGACTCTCGTAGTCGGTCTCGCAGGGTACATGGTTACCCGTAACGCGAGAAATCTCGTTACAACATATATGCATGCATCTGCAATTAATAGACAATATATATATTCATTAGGTAGCGCATCCAATGTGATTAAGTGAAAGTAACTAGCCGGAATAATATGTAGAAACTTAATTTTTTCTAGTGTCTGTTGCATGTAGTTGGTAGGAAATCGTTTGTAGTCAATTAATCTAGTTATTATAATTATGAGTAAGCATGTTGATTATAATAATCCTATATCAAAAGCGGCATAGGTGACTGAATAAACGGCATCGGTAACTAAATCTCTCTGTAATTAATTAGTCGGTGAAAAAAACCGGAATCGGTGGTTGTTTCGATTAATAACAACCTTTAAATCAACCATTTTAATTTCAAGGTTTGTTGGTGTCAGAGAACGGCGTAACGGATAGAGAAGAAATTATATAGTTATATATCATTACATATATCTTGGCAGTTGCATCCCTGGTAAGAGTATCCGATTATTTCCGATTGAATGTTGAAAATGTAATCGAAATTAATGGTGTTTTTGTCATTGCTCGTTAGATTCCATTTGCCTGCTAGGTAGAGTTGAGCATTGAAATAATTAGGGGAATGAATACGAATAATTGCGCGGAACTATTATCTTCCGATTAGTTAGGAGATAATGGTCAGTAAATCGCATATCGATAATATGAATGCTTTGAACGGCGGTTGAGTGGCTGAAGTCCAGTCAACTACCGTTCAAAGCCTCTACCTTAGTAAAACAGTCCGATTAGTTCCCACTTCGAAACAATCAATCGGAATTACTGGTGTTTATATCTTTTCCAATTCAATTCGGATTGATGGATGGCCTTTAGATTTGGAAAAATTGTCGGAATTAATAGGTACAAATTGGGGATGTAATGTGGAAACGTTATCACCCGATTATTTTCTCAAAAAATGGCGGTTGGGCCAGAAGTTATGAAAATAAAGCATTCTGGTGTATGGAAAAACCTCGGACGATTGAAGCGAAAATTTCGAAATAAACCTGTCATTCTGAATCGGGTATAGAAAAGTTCAGAACGTAGGAACTAATGGGAACTAATGAGGAACTTCCTTGAGCCCCATTCAATCTCATTACCATTGCAAATCTTGAATTAATCATCGTCTGGCCAAAGAGTAATCGGGCGATATCGGTTTCACACTGTGTTCCCTATTTGTTCCTATTAATTCCAATAACTGTCAAATCCAATCGCTACTCAACAATCGGAGTTTGAATGAAAAAGACATAAACACCAGTAATTCCGATTCATTCATTCTGAGTGGGAAATAATTGGAGTGTTTTACCAGGGTATATAAATAATCAGCTTGTATATTATCTATATATAATTTACGAACTATTATCTTTCAACTAGCTGGAAAATAATAGTTCCACCCAATTATTCCTTTTCGTTCCCCCAATTTTCTTAATTATAAATTTTACCTAGCAGGCAAGCGGAATCTAACAAGCAATGTCAGAAACAACATTGATTTCGGTTACATTTTTATATTGAATCGGAAATAATCGGATACTCATACCAGGGATTCTCCTGATGAGGAGTCCATCAATTACTTTACAGTTGATAGGAAAGAACAAGGGATTTTTTTAGAACATTGAGTGTACTGTATAAATCTTCAGAATGAATAATTTCTTTTATAAAACGTCAAAAACTTTTGCACACACCCCTAATAGGATTTCAAGTTTGTTTTTTGGTTACATTTGATATTTTTCCTTCATCCATTCCATTTATGGACTTGTTTGTTTACCCTTTTGTTATATTCACTATGATGAAACCATTTTATTATTTTTTGTTGACCAGGATTCTTAATTTGTGTTTTTAAACTAAAATTTGTCGAACATTAGTGAGTCTAGATACGACGCTTACCGAGGAATGCTGAATGCTAAATATTCCCATCACCTGTATTGCACTCTTTCTTTAAAATTTTCAGGATTTAATGCACTTAACAATTTTCATCAATTGCTCTCGATAATTCAGGACATAGTACAGTATCACTGCAGCGCAGCCAAGGTTACAATCAGTAGTTATCGCCGAAGGAATAGAGGGCTCTTTATATTGTTTTTTGTCTCATGAAATGACTAGAAATAATCTGCTGAAAAAATCACAAAAAAATTTGTGAAAAAATTGCGCCACGTTGACATTTTGTTTTACCATTTCGGCCTAAAAAAAGTGAGAAAATAAATGACTATAATTTAAAAAATAAGTGAAATACGGAACAAGTTAAGTGAACGTATGCGATCAGCGTCCGCTAGGACCAATTTCCCAAACTTTGCCGTATAAGTAATTGGACGACCAAATCCGCTCACATACTGAGGGCAGTGAGAGAAGTAACTTCACTCGTAAGGAGCGGGTAGAGGGGCTAGTATAAGAACTTGGTCTTAAAAAAGTCAACTTGACGCGCCGAGTTTTCCTGAACATGTATCGCGTATGTACCATATAAGCTAACTTAGAATCATTCGATTGCGATTGAAAATTCTTGTGGGGGTGTGGTTTTGCAGTTTTATCTGCTCAAAGTAATTCTCATCCGGATATCTCTAGTCAGTCTCTGGATTGACCTTGGTGCACTCAATCAACAAAACGTGGTTTTCGAAGTTTGAAATAGGGCGCGCCAAGT
>JAPYZM010006152.1:0-11090 GCA_030522845.1 Psyttalia concolor | reverse complement strand
TGTCAAAATCTCTACACAGGAAAGCCAACATGGAGTCACCCCATTGATCTCCATTACTCAACCCAGTCAATCCAGGGGGCACCGAAGCTCCTGATCCAAGTGTTCTGCCGAGACAACTATGGACGCATTCTATTCATCGCTTACGGAATCTGCCCTGTTCCTTTAACTCCTGGTTTTCACGAGATCAAGTGTCACACGTGGAAACCCATCGGTAAACATTCCAATCGTTTTTAACAACAAAAAAAAACTATATCTTTCATGTCCCAATGCATAATCTTATTTCCAAAACTCAGGTAACTGGCAGGATCGTTTGAGAGATCGTTTCCTGGGAATGAGTCTGCAATTAAAAACTCCAAATCTCTTGATTAACGGAACTGATAGATTTGAACTATTAACTGAGAGTGTTGGCATTGTTCACCTAGAGTTCCACATTCTGACCCAGAATTTTAATAAATTCGGCTGTTTTCTCTGAATGAAAATTTCGAATAACCGAGTTAAAAAGTGCTCTGAACAGCATGGCAAGCATAGTGTATATTCTCCAATTATTACTGAAAAAGTTGATCATTGTGCAAAACCTGAGTGTTTAATTTGTGGTGAATATCGTGACCCCGGACATAGTTGCTTCATGGAATAAACAACAAATTATCTGCAGCTAATAGAACTAATGGACGAGAACCATTTGAAACTGACAAAAATGCTGTCAACATCCAGAATTAACCTTCCCCTCGTTTCTCTTGACTTTTACTGGCTGTTTTCTGTAAATAAGAACAGTGATAATCGATAAAAAATTCCAAAAACTATTCCGAATACTATGGAAAACTTGGAAAGGTATGCATCAAAGAAAATATTGCAGTTCAATCTGGGGTGAATATATTGAGCCTACACAGGTGTCTTCTGAAATAAAATGAAATTACATACACGAAATAATATTGAGAGAAGAAAATAATTCTAAACATTGAAAAATGCAGTCGAGGTTGGCTTGGACCTACTTCTTCCCATTTCTTTCGATGTTTATACTCCCCACAGTCCCCCAAACTCCGACGGTCGACACAATATGTGACTCTGAGGGAATCTGCATCAACTCTACCTCTTCGATTCTCCACCTCAATACATCAGAACTCGACTACGACGACGAGGAGCTCCTCAAGAACTTCCTGAATATTTCGACGCTGAAGCCGACCCCCCGTGGGCCAGATCCTCCCGCGGAAATTGATCTAAAACCAAACTCAATCGAACTGAATCCTGCAGGAAATGCCTGCCCCTGTGACCTTCTGCCCTCGACCTGCGACATCAACTGCTGCTGTGACCTCGACTGCAAGGATTACCACCTGTCAGTCTTCTCTCACTGCTACGAATACAATCAAGCGACGAAGCTGTACGACCGCCGTTACTGCTACAGAACAGACTTCATAAAAAAGAACAGAACAGATTTTATTCTCGATCGAGTGGCCGACAATTTATTCTGCATATCTCACGACAATCTTCCCCCTTTCTACAACTCCATAACGACAATTGAAGTGACAAATCGTAGGAATTTTCAAGAGGTCCTGAAAACCTACGAGGAAGACGAGACCACACCGCTGTCCTCCCAATGGAAGGAAGTGGAGACCCAGGAGATGACGAAATCTAAAATGGATACGCCTTATATCCACGGGGATTTACTGAGAACGTATAAAAATAAATCGATGGGAACTGTTGACGTTCCAAGTACTGGATTCACTGGCCAATGTTCCTCTCGAAGGAGCCTGAAGTATTTGGAGAATTTCCAATCTTTCTGCCTTCAGACACAGCTGGCAAGTACTAATAGATTCTTATTTAGTGAAACGTTCACCAATATTTCATTGATTTCTAACTCTTTATTCATGACAAATATCACAATGAGAGACGCTGGGTGCCCCAAGAACGTCTGCATCTCCATTGATTCCAGATTTTGTGAGAATTCGATGGTTTGCAATGAAACGGTTTCACCGAAGAGTCGGTGTGAGGGGGAAGTCTGCAGGAATGTTGTGAAACGTGTAAAGTATGTTATTTATCATAATGGGACGCAGGGAATTCAGAGGGTGAGGGTTTTTATAAAAGTTGTGAACACGTCTACAAGTTTTCATCAGCACTTTCAGGTGATATATGAGTGGATTGATGAGTTGAATAGAAAAGGAGGAGTTGTGGTGAGGAGTGGGAATCCCGGGTATCTTGCGGGGAGGCCAATAATCGTTGGAACTTTAGTTACATCCAATCTCACGAAGACTAATATTCTCAATGAGATTGTGATTAATACTACGAAGAGTGTTTTGAAGATTCCACTTGCCGGAAAAGATGGAAAATGTGTCGAGAATGAAGAGGAGAAGTTAATCGTTGGATTTGGGGATGACGTCAAGTCCAAATGCAGCGTATCGTTGACGACCAATGATTTCTCGTCCAAATCTTGTGCTAAACTCCAGGCGAATATACTTGAAAGACTGTTTGGTGATACTCTAGCGAATATTTCCCAAATTGAGCAGTACAAACTCCATGTGTCGAAAGCTAGCAACACATCGAGTAATGTCACACATTGGACGCAAGTTCTCCTGAACAAAATCCCTCAGAATAACGCGAATGCAGAGATCTTTGGGGATGAAACCATTTGCGTGGGGATGATTAAATCCATGAGGATTGATGTATTGTTCTCAGTCCTACCGAAGATAGATGATAAAGAGCATTATAAGATTATTGGAGTGGGAATCACTCTAGGAGAGGCGAGTCATGTTCGCTGGGTTACATGCAGTGGTCGTGATTGTATTGAGAGATTGGAGGCTGAGGTTGTTAGTTATGTAGTGTTTAACGATATTTCGAACCCTTCAATGTACTACTATGCTGGTGGACCAAATCTGGATATTAGTTTACCCTATGATTTCTTTTATCCATTTCTCAGTGGAGGTACTTACAGTAGTGCTGAGACGAATCGATTCAACGGATTGTATCACTACAGCTTTTGTTTAATTTTCTATGCAATTATGTGAACATCTTTCCGTAATTTTTCTCGCTTTAGAAAACTCCAAAATGATCATTAGAAAATGAAGGTAGATTAGGGCCAGCTTGTATTTTATTATAAGAAATAAAAACTTGTCTTCTCACAAGAAAAGAATCTTTTTCATAAACTTTGTAAAAATGTGGATTCAATCTTTGCATTCAATGCCTTTGTAATAAAAAAAAATACAACACAAAATCTTGGAATTCGCAAATTTAAATCAACCAGCTCCCTCTGACGCTCCCTCCCCACGGATCGGTAAATCCCACAGACTCCTCAGCCCAAGGTGCGCGACAGTCGTGCGAAAGGGAGGAGATCCACCGGGGAAACAAGATGGCTGTCACTAGTTACTGAAATATTTATTCCTCTCCCCACGAAAATTCAATAAAACAAAACAACTCAATTATCATCAGGTGTTTAAACAAACGCTCAAAACTCGCAGTGCCTATCCCACCAAGTGTTCTCGATTTCTCCAACAATCGACTCCCCCGTTACGTACTTCAGTGTTGAAACAAACGGGATCAAACACCCAGTCGCTGGATTAAGAAAAAAAAAACACCTATTTTTTGTGTTTTCTTTATTATGGATTATGATAGCGCGTCACCGTTGTGCAGCGTGAAAGTGTCTACTGCTCAAAAATAATGCACTCAGTCTCAAATTAAACGTGTACGTGTGGTGTTTTGATGCATCAAACTCTACAATTTGGTGTACATAAAATGATAAATGAATATCGTGACAAAGCTGTAGTTGTGTAGCCCCACAAGAGTGAGATAACCCGACTCCTGGAGGATCCTAAACATCTAGATGAGAGGTGAGTGCTTCCCGTTGGCCCACACAAAAACACTGCATGAATGAATAAATGAAAAAAAAATGAATGGAAAATATTGGTAAGACAATTAGCATGACGCGTTACATATCTCCATCTCAATTGTTCCGTATATCATATCAATTACATCGCATGACCTCGGAAGTACTTATTAACACGATCAAACGATCCTAAGAAGTATACCGACTGTCACCAAGGTGAAGCCAACTGTCAAATGTCATTCTTTATCACCACATGCATTGCGTACGTTTGCGCATGAATGGTGGAGCAATTAAGAGATAGAGGTGTCAAATTGACTCGCGTCAAGCAGAGAATTAATCCCATTCAATTAGTTGAGTGATTAAACGTGGTGATCAAATTGTCGGAAAGATGAGAAACTACGGAATTTGGTTTATTGTAGATCCCTTGAAGCTGATGATTCGCTTTGGGCTATTCACATGTCAAATTGAAGCTTTAACACACATTCAGGAAGATTTTGACTTGACTAATTCATTTGTTTATCCATATGTGACCGATTAGGCGGTTTTCATTTACAAAAATTTGCGTACAAATCTCGATTCCAAATAAAATTTAGAGAAAAGTGATAAACACAATTGGGATTCGAACCGCAACCTTCAGATTACCACACTGATGCTCTTACCAACAGAGCTGTAGCTTATATTCCTTTGATGTTTTGGGAGTCTCGCTGAACGAGACAAAATCGTGAATTTTCACTTGCTATGGAGTCATTGCGGATTGCAACTATCGGGTTAATTCCATTTAAATTAAAGCCCCTTCACATCCATTTTCCATTCGATCCAAAGGTCCCATTCAAGCAAGTCACGTTTTAATTCGAAGATGGATAAAATATCGAGACAGTGAGAATAAAATCGGGAATGGTCCTCTGCTGTCATCGAGTCATCACCGATGAAACTCGTTGATATTATCTCATCAAGTTGAAAAATCCTTTAAAGCCGACTTTAGAAAATATACAAATTGATATGAGAGAACAGTATCAAGTAATTGTCCATAATAATTGCCCTGCGAACAGGGTCCATGAATAATCAGTCGATGTCGAGGTGAAGAAGGGCGATAAAGGTGTGGCGGGATTAAGGAAGAGGGATGAATGGAACGACAACACCGTTGCGCCGGGCCGTCGGTGCTGGTAAAATTGGACAGGAACCACTGCCCGTTGCAACTCTAGTTGTCTGCAAAGATGATGCCGGTTACGGGATGAAAGTGTCTGGCGATAATCCCGTCTACGTCCAGTCAGTTAAAGAGGGTAATTCATCATTAATTATGATTAATCATCAGTCAATGTGTCTTTTTTTTCGTAGTTTTGCTGATTAAAAAGGCTTCATTTGGCATTTCAATAATGATGAGGATGTATTAGATATGTGATAGATAGTGATTGTTAACGGAACTTGTAGGTGGTGCTGCTGCTAGGGCTGGTCTCGTTGCCGGCGATAGAATACTCAAGGTGGGTGTCAATCCATTTCATTTCGCTTATTTGTTTATTCCTTTTTTTTCTCGTGGTATTTTAATGTTTCGCAATTTGATAGGTGAATGGAGTCAACGTTATGCAGTCAGTGCACACGGACGTCGTTGAGTTGATAAAATGTAAGTATTTTATATTATTGTTGCAATTTTTAGTGTAATGTTGATGCTGGAGGGAGTGGAGAGGAAGTAGAAGAGGCAATTTGAGGGATTTTGGGTGGTGGAAAACCTCTGGTGACTTCTGAACTTTATATTTTGTCTAGGTTTAACTTCTTTTTTCTTCCCTTAATGTGGATGGAGAGTGTTGAATGCTGCTTATGTGCGTTGTATGGTAATAAATATTATCAGCTGTGACTACTATGATGTAAACACGTGTTTATAGCGGTGACGAGTATCTTCGGTCATTTGGTTTATGTTTTTATTGAGGAAATATGTGGAGTTGTGGTATGCGCTGGTTGGTATTGTTTGTCGAAGTTTGGATGATGTTTTGTGTCTCGATGTTCTGTGAGTTTTATCGTTACGATCAATGTGTGGAGGACGGGGAATTGGATTGCGAAAGGGTTAAGAATGTTTATGGATTTTTGAGAACATGAGTTTTCGGGATTTTTAGTGATTGATTGAGGAAAATTCGTTCGCATGCATGTGATCTCGTAAAATTTATTTCTCAATTGATAATTCAATTGTTGGAAGACTCCAGAAATAGAAATAAAAACATTGTTAATGTGACTCAATTATCGATTTCAAGTTTCGACCGAAACATACATGAAAAAATGTTCATTTAGTTAATTAATTTGTCCATATGCTAGTTATTTAAACTCATTCCATTCCATCCAACTAGGACTAACTCACAACCGTTAGATTATCAGACGGACGGTCTTACCAATAGGAATTCTTATAGTGATTCTGATTTAGATGATTTATGTATTTTATCCTTATAGAATTTTCGTATATAGTTATTTATAGTTTTAACAAAATTACATATTTTTGTGTCTGAGCTCATAAGGGGTTTATCTACTAATTGATAATTCACCCAATAAGAATTCAAAAATGAAAATAAGAAAAACATTTCAGTTCAACTCTTTTATAAATAAGAATAAAAATGAAATATACAAAAGACGTGAAAAAAATCCAAAATTAAATGCAGAATTTTTTAGACTCTTACGAGGACATGTAAAATCAAAAGCTCGTAATTAAGAAAAATGAGTTGCGGTAGTTCTAGTGAATTTCAATAATTAAATAGATGCCCCGCAGGCTTTTACTTGCGGCATTTATCTTCGAATTTATCATTAATGTTCTAGAAAATTCTAAAAATAAAAATAGAAAATAATTGTCATCGCAATTATCGATTAAATTTTTTTGGAAATAAAAATACATAGAGAGACGTTACATCAAGCGATTGGCAATGAGTTCATCTTGTGAGAGCTCACACATAATGTCAACACGTGTAAAGGCCTCGATACGTCATTCATATTAATATACACCTGGGTTTTCTTGGTACAACGAGATGTTTTTTTTCTTCCTGTATTTCGAGTTTTGGTAGAGATAGATCAGTCGATGACGATCACCTCGAGGTTTCCCATTCGCAGATATAAATTGAGAAATTGTAAATGGTGGCAATTCATTGATAAAAACAATTCGTCTCGATTATGTAATTTTATTGTGATTTCGGCATTGTTTGCGCAGCCTCCACGCAGGTGATTTTGACGGTTCAGCCAGACCCAGTTCTTGCCACATTGGCGAATCATCCAGTGAGATCTACGGGGATACACGAGGGACAGCAGAGACCAACTAGTTTGACGCCGTCTGGATCAATGGTGTCGCCATCGCAATCAGCTACTTCTTTACATCGTGCAGCCACTGCCCCAGCTGGAGGTGCACCTTGTTCTACTCGTATCACTGGACCTCAGCCTGTCGATGTAAGTGATGAAATCTTCATTATTCCAAGATATTTCATTTTTTTACTTCTGAAGGAACTCACTGTAATCGTTCAAATTTAAGTTCTTGATTTGTTTTATTATATCAACCTCTTATGATACAAAAAGTCTGAAAATTAATTTTTCTCCCCGGGGGGAACAAAGTACTCACTTCCCTCCCGCTACGCGGGAGGGAATTGCAACTTTACTCCTACGCCGGGGAGAAAAATCATGTTCTCACCACGGAAAGTTACTCACGTGCTTACCACCCTCGCCTTCGGCTCGGGCGGTAATTCTGCACGTGAGCAAGCCTCCTTTATTTTACCTCCCTGGGTGAGAAATATACTATGTTAGATCTTGTCCATTCGTCTGTAGTGGGGAAAATGTTTTCGTCAATGCCATTGCTAATGAATTGATGTAATTGGGTCATTCTTTTCCCGAATTTAATTCTGTAATTCTTTTTGCTTCAAGTGTAACCAATTATCTGAGATTCTTCCAAAGTCTTTTAAAAATAAAGTTCCAAAAAACATTAGCAATTTGTTTACCATTCCATGCACTTGAAAGTTGTAATTCGAATTTATTACCGAAATGAAAAATTATGAGGTAAAACTAATATTCCATCACTTCAGCATGAGAAAAAGAGACAAATGGATGCTCAAAGAGTCAACACGTTCCAACTGATGCTGGAGAAGGAACAAAGCTACGTTGACAAGCTCAGAAGTGACTTGGCGAAAGCTGGGATGAGCTCTGGAAATACCTCGAGCATTGTAAATCTGCAGTCAGAGTTGGCCGGAGCTGAACGGAGAGTTCGAAAGCTGCAGGAGGAATTGGCAGCGATGACACCTAGCGATCAGGTGATTCGTAATTTTTGGTTCTCGAGTATTCACTGAGGCTTGGGCCGAATAAAAAGCTTTTTAGTATTTTATTTGAAGATTAATAATGTACAGTATTCTTCAATGTAGAAACATTCAATCACTAGTAACCCCTTAAATGTGTACATTGTTATTTCATCCAAAACCATCGAATCTTGCACGTCAAAATTCATAGAAAAGTGTAGTTACTCTGCTCGACAGTTATAATGAAATTCCATTGAATTTTCCATCCATTTATGGCCATATAGATATTGGCATGTTCAATAGAATATAAGCAATGAAAAAATCAATGGAATTTCATTTTGATGTTAAACTTATGGTTTTCAGATATTGTCTATCGAAGTTCGGTTCAAATTTAGTACAGCTTTGGTTAATTTTCTTCATGAGCAAAAAGTAGAAACTATGGTTTTCTATTAATTGTTTGAGACGTGTTTATATATTCATTGATTTAGTATTTATTAATCCTGTACAGTATTCATACATTTACAAAAATGATCATTCACTCACATTGAATATTGTTTGTTGAATTCAGAAGTGAGTCCATAAAAAATAAACTTTACATTGTTAATTATTTTTTTGTGAATATTTAAATTGAACTTGGTTCATCCTCTTTCACTACTGAATTGAACAATGATTATCTTCATTCATGAATTGATGTAGAATTTACTGTGGATTATTTTTTTTTTAATTATCGTAATAATCATTTTGTTTGTTAACCTGCTTTTTGTTGTCTTACAGCCTTGCTCGTTGGTAACAAATGCTTCGTCTCCCTCTGGGCACTATCCAGGCACAGTAGGTGGTGGTGTCACTGGACAATCCAGTGATATACCGCCACCACTGCCATCACGTAAATCCCTGCCTATCCAGAGTCTTTCCCCACCTCCATTGCCTCCACGACCTCCACCTACCTCAAACACGCATAATATTATACAGTCCGGACAGTTAGAAACGGAGCGACATCTGCTGACTCATTTAACGGCCCCAACCACCAGTCACGGCATTCCTAACTCTGTAAGTAGTGATCAGGAGAAAATTTAACACCAGAAGACCGAGGTGGTACACTATGATCCCAATTACCTTGGCTAATTAACTCGAGGGGACGAAAGCATTATAGTGGTTTATCATGTCCTTTGATGTATGTACCTTGAGTTTTGGTCTAGTCATTTGTACATATTTTCTTTTTTTCATTCCCATTTTCCATTTTATTTCTGGGGAGAGAGAGGGACTAGTGATGGAAAGGAATTATTTCAATCAGGAGTAATCACTCAGTGTATCACAATAATATAATTATGTCTGACATAATCGTATGATTGTAATAATAACTTCAAAATTGTTGTCTCTTTTACTGCTTTTACTGCTTCTTCCCAGCACAATAAAAGTTGAAGTTGAAAGGCAAGCGTCTCAAATACAGATTTGAACGATTTTTTAAAAGTCCCAGATTGGAATTTTGAAGTTTCAACTTGAGATTCGCAATTTCCAACTTAAGACCTTCAGATTTCAATTTGAGATTTTGAGGTCTATTCAGGCCTCATTTGGTTTACCCTATCGAAGCTCAACTAGAAATGTTGAAGTTTTAGATTGGAACTTTCCAGTTTTAATTGGAGGCTTTCAAGTCCGAGGCTTGAGTTCCATTTTAACTCTCAACTGTTTAAATTTCAATTTGGAATTAAATAATCTGTAATTAAATTTCAATTTCTCTGTAAAAAAAAATGGCGAAGGGAAGAATCAACCAGCAATCCTCCCAGTACTGACGAGTGATTAAAATCCGCGCTCAAAATTCGAGATTCCATCATGGATTCCCCACATTCCCACTCAAAAAAAAAATCATCACCAAGTTCTAACCAACTCTCGATTTTCTCTGCCCCAGTTTTCCCAGGAAGGACACCTGAACTCTCCAACAGCTCTCAATAAGCACCAACGAACGAAATCCTCCCCAGAGCAGCTGGGCGCCTCGGTATCTCCATCGGAAGCGAGCAGAAGGTTAATAGCCTCCGAGTCGATGAGTGACCTCTCCCCGTATCGTCACACTCGTCACAGTGGCATCGACTTGGACGATCCAATTCACATAACGCCCCCGGGAACCCCACCACCCCCGTATCCACAGCCACTCCCCAATGCTGATCTCTCATCAACCCTCAACGACAGCATCGTCAACGAGACTTTTCCAACTGCCTCTCCCCCTCGTCAAGCCTCCACAGAGACCCCAGCTCCTCCCACACTCCAACAGCCCATAATGTCAATGGAAGATGACGATATGAGTGACCAAGAGGTGGGACAGCTGGAGGATCACGGTCCATTCAAGTATCTATCTCGCCTGTGGGAACATCATGCTCACCTATCAGTCTTCATCAATTACGTACTATCGAACAGCGATCCCTCAGGTGCGGTTTTCGTTTACGGGATAGCAATATAAATTAATTACGCTTGGGGGGAGGAAAACTGAAGTTCAATTCGAGAACAAAATACTTATTTGATTTGATCAAGTTTCTTGTCGTAACCACCAAAACATATTTTGTCAGTGGTTCGAAGACATTTTATCATGTACATAAAAAACAATCTTCAATGCGAGACTTGCGCATGTTCCAAAGTGAGTTCTAATTAGAGACTTGGAAGTTTCAAATTAAGGGCCCGGTGTAATCGGTCTTAACCTGGGAATCGCCCTGACTGATTACAGCAAAAATAATTATTAAATCATACGTAAACCTAATTTCAGATCTTCGTCGGAAATTAGGTCTACTGACGTTTTACGTGACAAATGATTATGTCCGGCCCTTAACACTTTCGAAAGTATCAAAGTTGAGGAGTTTAAGTTTCAATTTGAAACTCGAGAATTTTGAGTCGAGACTCTCACGTCTTAAGGCTTTCCAAAGTGAGCTTGAAATTTTGAAGCTCCAACGAATTGGAGACTAATTTGCGAGTTGAAGATTTCAATTTGAAGCATTTAGACTCAATTCGGAGAATTTCAAATCCTATTTTGAGACTTTTTTGAGTTAACTCAA
>JAPYZM010006150.1:0-16219 GCA_030522845.1 Psyttalia concolor | reverse complement strand
TGACTACAATTAGCCAATAAGTAGAATTTTCCCGCTAATCACCCTCCTCTGTGTCTAACTCCTCCTCTCCTTTATCCTTCTATTGTAATTTTTTTTGACGGCCAAAAGTTTTCTAAGTCCCATTCGGTATGCCTAATTTGGCCGTAATCAGGGGCGAATTGGATTTGCCGTATTGAACTTAGATAAATCCTGACGTAAAAAATACGGGTAATGCAATTTTTATGAATAATTTAATCTACGTTTAGATTTTTTTCAAAGATTAAAGAAAAGGCTCATTCAGCGTGCCTAAATAAAAACGAGATTCGCGCCGTCTTCGGTTTGTCGAATGGGATGTGGGCTCATTCGGCGCTAATTCGGCCCTGATAAGGCATACCGTATTCTGCATACTGAACGAAAACCGAAATTGCGCCGAATTCGGCGTAGATTAGATTCGGCATGCCGAATGAACTTTCTACTCGGGTAGTATTGACTTTTTTATCCACGAAGGTAAAAATTTGAACCATTTACAAAAAGCATTTATGAGAAAAAAGCGAGGAGAGGGTAAAATAGAAAATGTGAAACCGCAATACCCGATATATATAGGAAATTGGTAAAAACATTAAGTTTGAAGAACGAATGACTCCAATTGAGACTCTCATTTTAAGATCTCTCAACCGAATGATACGATTTTCACGTCTCAGAAGTCAACTGGCGGCTTGAAAGAAATACCATTAAAATCAATAAAAAAAAAATTGAAAAATTGCAATCTGTAATTTTTAAACCATCACCAAATACTCTACCGCTGATAATAAGCACATTACGTCCGACTGAATAACCTCTCCCACATGGCTGTATATTTGTAAAGAATGGCGAAACCTTCACTTGACTTCACAGCCAATGCCCACGGGCTGGATAACGGAAACACTTGTCTACACACGGAATTTCTGACGCCAACGTTATTTTAATGTCTTCAGTATTCCATTGACTATCACCTCCGGCAACTAGGATAATTACAAGTTTGATACATTCATACACTCAACCATTGACTATCCATAATTCACGGGTATCAGCTCTCCATGAAATTGTCGGTTGTTGGACATTTCATTGTTACCAATTTCCCTACCTCCATTGTTAATTTTCCATTGTAATTGCAAACTGGAGAAACTTATTCTGGCTATTGTTTGAAATTCATCATGTCGAGTTCCGGAATTCATCAGTTCACCTGAACAATACCAATTGAGATTATGATAAAGTCATTCGTATTGATAGGATTCATCAGAATTATAGGCTTATTCATTATTTGTGTATGCTCTCGGGCAATTTATCTTCGATGCAGTTAATTCGGCTTTCAACTCAGTGAACCGACAGTTCGCTTGATTTAGCGCATAAGCCATAGCATGTCGCTACCCAAGGGAGGAAGACCTCGACGTGTTTCTTCAGTTGTACCGTGCGTTCAAAATCCATCAAAAATGCAGCTCTTGATAGAGGTTTTTCCCGAAAACTACTGGAGACAGGCGATAATACTTGGGATAAAAAATATTGCTCGTGTAAAACAGAACATATTTGATTTTATCATTTTTTTCTGTATCTGAAGTATTTTTGGAGATATCCAGCATTCAAGTCGATGTTTTCGGCATCTGTACCGTGCCTCCGAAATTCAGCAAAAACGCCGCTCTTGAAATCGTGTTTTCTCGAAAACTACTGGAGACAGGCGAAAATGCTTGAAATAAAAAATGTTTCTCGTCTAAAACTGAACATATTTGATCTTGTCAATTTTTTCTTCATCTAGGGTATTTTTGGAGATATTCGGGATTCAAGTTGATCCCCGAAACAAACACTCAATTTCTTTCGTTCTAGAAGTTAGATAACTATTGATTACAGAACTCTGACGTATTGTGGGAAAGAAACTCCTTCCTTATCGACGGCGAATTTTTTTTCAACATCAGTGGTGATTTGATACCAGTGGCAGCACAATCTTCCATTTAGTCTCTGCTTCATCATCTCTCAGTTATCGGATTGTGTCGACTGGGGAGTCATAGAGTGGAGGGTCAATCACTAGGCCCTCCAGCCTGATATCCACTATCATCAGCAAATAGCTGATAGGAAAGTTGAAAAAAATCACAATGCATAGATAAGGTCTTGTCTATCAGCAGCTGCAGCATTTTCTTCTTTACCGGCTTGCCATAGGAAGACCATTTGGGATGTTATCAGTCGTTCAGATTATTGATTGAGTGCTCAGTTTATAATTTTTTACGGCTTCACCGAAGTAGAAAATAGGACGGGGATCAGTGTCAAGCATTGATTCCACTGATACTGAAGAAAGTGATTTACCCTCGTTGAATTTGATGAATTAGCCAAATCGGTAATGTTAAATTGTCTGATTGTAGTCTAATTCGATATTGAAAATGTATTAACCCTAGACTGATTACCCTATAAGGAAATCCCCGCATTTTGCCGTTTTTATTTTTTTATAATTAAACTATCCGGTAGGAAATTTTAAAAAAATTCTACTTTTATCTCCGAAAGGTCTACAATTCAATAGAATTTTTTCATCCATGTAGAATCATTGCATTATATTAAAAAAAGGATAACAACGAAAACGTTTGACAATGTGGGGAATGTCTCACGACGTCACTAGATTCGTAGTGGATTTTTTGTGCGGTGTTGCCAGCAAGTACATTGGAGTGGGGGAAACCTTCCCCCACTCTGGGCAGACTCATGCCGGCTAGTGAGTGTCAACATGTGTGTGTATGTCTGATAAACAACAATTGTGAGTGTTTGGCAACGTCGCGGTCGGCTTAGCATTGGAGGAATGCCCCATCACCCGCCTAGAGTCGCAAAGCCGCGTCGGATGACCAGTCTAGGGTTGAAGAATTTTTATTAACTCAGTAATTGCCAAATTTCCGGGTTTAATTATTCATCGATGAGATAATTCGTTGGTTGACAATTGCTGAAGTGCATTAGCTTTTTTACTCATACGAATTTAGGTTGGTGGGAATTTATGGTTGTGATAATGTCGGAGGTGTTGAGGTCGTGTTGTTAATTATTACTGCTAAGGATTTTGTTGGTTTTTATATGTTTTTTCAGTATGAAAACATTTTTGCTATATCAAATTGCAATCTGAGAAATTATATTTTTTGTGGTGTATATGTATGTCTCCTTTTTATTTATAAGAGGACTTGTTTTTTTTTCCTTTAGTGACGTCAAAATCTGGATTTAGAAATCATTTATCTCGAGTAGATCATGAACTTTCAATTCTGGGTCTTCAAATATTGTGTGAACCTCACTGAGAGATCGGGTCAACAAACTAAATGTTCTACCAAACTAATCAAAAACTAATTAGCGATTGTTTCTAGAACTAAGCCGTAACATTCAAACAGCATTGGCCCTATTTTCAGTGATGGAATATCCCCGTCAATTCGAAATTTAGAGAATTCACAATCTTATTTCACAATTGTCCCCAGATATGTGAACAGCTTTAACGTTCTTAAACCTCTTCAAATGATGGAATACAAAAAAAAAGAATAAAGGAAAAATTTTTCTTTTCTTTGTAAAAATTCCAAATGAAAACTGTACCCAAGTTTTTCAGACGAAAATTCCAAGAATGTTCCCCAATTGAGTTAAAAAAAAATCGTAACTATGTAAAACCCAAAATTAAAGACTTTATTTATACCTTTAAATTGAAAATTTTAACGAAGAATTGAAAAATTTCAGAATGTATATATTCTAAAAAAATTGTTTGCGATTACTCTGAATTAAAATTTAAAAAATGACAACATTAAATAAAAAAGTCTCTAGAATATTAAAGTTTATTCTAAAAAGTTCGTGAGTAGATCAGGCCCTTTTAATAGAACCGAACGTTGCAGCCCTAAGTCATACACAAATTCTCAGTAAAAAGCAATATCAGTATATAAAAAAATAAAATAAAATAAAATAAAAAATAAAAAAAATATATATATATCTAAAATATATAAAATATAGCTAAAATATCTGCAAAAACTTGGACTATGAATGATGGTTGTTATTACTATGTACTTTTATGTATATATATTTTTTTTAGCTGAATAAACCTGAAAAGGGTTTCCAGCTTGAATAAAAAAAAAAATAGATCAGGCCCACCGCTGTTTGAAATTAAAGATGTAAAGCAGAAGTTAAAGAGTCGTATAACTCCGAGATCTTTAAATTCGTTGTTATCCTGTCGCGGCCCTTCTGCCGGCCCCGTCTCCCCCATCGCTCCCATCCCCATTTAATTCCTTGCTCCGTGCTAAACCATCGCAAATCTGATTAAAATAAGTTACCGGAGGGTGGGAGTGAGTGACACAGTGGGAACGCGATATTTCATACGCACCGAGTGTACACACACTCGACTGGGGGACTTTTGACGTTTGAAAGCCTCACCGGCTCGTACTAGTCTTCGGCCGCTAACACCGTAGTAGTCAGCAAATGAACTACTCGTGCAGTATCGCGTCGGCACGCGACTAATTCACAACTTTTCAACCGCTAGAAAACGCCATTACCCCAGTAGCGTCATTAAAGTCCTCAAAATCCCCCGTAATCGATTGCTGACGAGTCCCTAATTCTCCATTTCGCCCGCATTTTTTTTTACTATCTCCCCCCGGAGTGCGACGTAATATCTGATTTTGCATTTTGCGATTCATCATTCGCCTTATGATTCTGGGAGACTGTCAAAGGACTCGGGAAGTGCTCTAATGGCGGGTCCGTTTGACGATGGGAATTTACACAAATGTAGTGAATTCCAATGTCATTGATCGATCATGAATTCATTGAATGATGAATGAATACGCAGTTCTCATGCCAACAGAGGTACAGAGCTCTCGGATTTATCACAGAGACTCAGGTGCTGTGAGGATAACACTTCCGTTAACCTCTTTCAGGAGACACAGTGGTTGTGTATCGACACTAGCCAGAGCTAAAACACATCCGAGATTACTCTATGTCGCTGTTCCGTAAGTCTCTGATCGACAACAAATCGTAAACTTTGCGAGGAATTCCTTTGGGTTTTATTCAATCGACATATATATTGATTTAATTAAATTATTTAAGTAAATTAAATTATAATATATTAGATAATATATATACATTATAATTAACAGAAACTATTTAATTTAATTAAAAAAATTATTCAATTAAAACATTCAACAGAATCCGCTCAATAGCGTCTCTCGATCGGCAGATTTTCATTATTAATGGTGACCGGTTTTGCCCTGCTATAATTCTTGGACCGTCGATGGAATTCCTTTGACTTTTATTCACTTGAAATGCTTCCTCTCAATTAAATGGAGAAAATTTGAAACGCTTTTTTTTGGTTTCTCATTATTTTTTGTTAAGTAAGAAACGAAAAGTGAGTGGTTGAAGTGGCTTCATTTTTCTCAGCAAATTATGATCTTTGAATTCCGGCGATTTCCGTGGTTATTTACGTTTTTAGTTTAACATTTGTTAGCGCTGGGAATTACGTTGTAGAAATATTGCGCATTATTTTTTTGCCGGAAAACTGGAAACTCCGACGAATCACTCGAGGAAAGTTCGATTTCTAGCGAGTGATATCAAGTAGAAGTGACAAAAAGTCAAGGCAATATTTTATTCTGGACTCGAGCGATTGTACGAATGATAACAAGAAAATCATCTGTCTACGAATCATACTCGATTGTAATTCCAATATTTTTTTTTGCTCCTGAGTTCGTTCGTTTGCGTTTATCCATTCACATTTGCTGCACAAAAAAAATTCGAGCCTTAGTAAATTTGGAATTAGTCAGGCATTTTTCAAGGGACTGGCACTGGGAGGGGAGCGAAATGAGCGAATTACTCTTCTTCATCCAAATATTTATCATATTCAGTTTAGCCTTCGTCAGCGCTGAAAACTCGATTGCGAAAACTGAGGAATAAGTTCCAGCAGGAAAAATCAGAATCCACGACTGCGAGTTTGTATAGCAACGATTGAGCGCTACCAAATCAGCAGCCGCAAGAAGTCACTCGATTATTTTATTCCAGTGACTTGAGCAATCAGTGACTGACGAGGGGGGGGGGGGGGAAAGGGTGTCCCAGCAATTTAATAAGGTTGACGCCACCGCCAGCTGACGTTCGTAGCTCGATCATCATGTCAGAAATGGTTACACAATAATAATACGTAAAGATATTGTGTTCCAGCGAAGCGTGGAACAGGCATCAGTAATTTATTGAAGGGGAACCTCGTACTCCCCCTCTAGACAGACTAGTTTTTTTCCACGTTCTTTATTTTCATGTCCTTAATTACGATAATGGGAGGTGGACTATGTCGTTTGAGCTCGGGATTTCACTTCTGTTACACAGAGTTTGTGTTTATCTAGGCTCTCCGAGTACTATTAGAGTACACATTTCCAGGGTTTCCATGGGGCCAAAACGTTTTGGTTTACCAGGCGAACGCACGCCAGTCCAAAAATATATTCGCTTCTCGTGCATCGTAAATTATTGGTTAAAATGAATTCCCGGGTTTTTCGAATTTTTATTTATTTTTCATACCACGAATTTTCCCAAAGTAATAGTTTATTGACCTCCGAATGCATTCAACAATTTATTTTACTGTAAGAATTATATTTAGTTTGAAATATTTTCGTTTTGTTTATTACTCAAAAATTTTTTGGCATTTTTTTTCGGTTGATCGAGGAAATAATCCGTTTCGAATATCAATTGTAGAATATATCCAGAAATTTTGTTTTATCTGTTAAAAAATATTTATCATATTTTGTATTTTTCAAAATGTTGACAACATTTTTCATAAACATTTTCATTTTGTGTTCACGCTTGTCATTTGTTGGTGTTTATTTTTAAGAGTTTCTGATTGTTTTGTTCTCAGGGATAAATTAATTGTTAGATTAAGGAGTTTCCAAGCAAAAATCGAAGTAAAGTTGATATTATAATTTTGTTGATCATTGAAACTGAAGGGCAATTGACGAGAAAGAGAGTAGATCGAGTATAGGCAACGGACTATTTAATCGTTTGAATGACAAGAGAAGAGGCTCTTCTCGGTGGGCACTATAAAATGCCTGGGGCTTGCGTAACTGCAATCATTGCCGCGTATGTGCATAACTACATGAGCCTGTGTTGATTGTTAGCCGGAAGGAGCAGTGCTGGAGAGCGCAGTTGCACAGATAAATCTCAACAATCGGCTTGAATTCAAGAAAAAGGCAAATTCAGTCTCTTGAGATTGGTCCCGAACATGAGTAACAAAATCTTATTTTTTTCTTCAAACTTATTTTTTTAAAGGAATAAAAAATTAAAACTCCCAGATTTAATAATTGACAAAAATTAATTTCTCGAATGAATAAAAAAAATCTAATTTACGGAATTAATCCTTAGCGAAAATCAATTTGTTTAATAAAAAAATTTAAACCTGTAACATGAATCATTTACAAGCATCAGTCTTGTTAAGTTGTTTTCCGTACTGCTCTTCACTTTTCCTCGTCCGGGGATTGGTACGTTTTGACTCGCGTGGTTGGCCGCCTCGCCTACGGCTCGGCTCACCAAACTCCACGCGAGTAAAAAACCCCATAACGACAGGCCGGAAATATACTATTACACAACTATAAAAAAAATAATAAAATAAAAACTAGACAAGTGTTAAAACGCGTGAAATCCATTTCTCCTAGCGGTCAGCGGTTCCTCAGTACCTGATAATTCGGGGGCGATAGAGAATTTTTTCCTCATGAATTTTGTTATAGAACGACTTGAGAGTTATAAAAAAAGTTCTCGTAAATTTTCCCATCTCCATTGGCAATGAAAACACGTCTTAACGAGAATCTTATTGATCCCGTTGAATTCAGTATTATAATTTTTAAAATTTCTTTTTACAGTTTCGATGTTGAAAATGGAGGAGCCCTCGAAGGCGGTACGAGCGGTGGCGGTGGCGCGTCACCGAGTGCCGGTCTTGTATTACAAACATTGCCACAGAGGAGAGAGAGCTTTCTCTACAGGAGCGACAGTGACTTTGAAATGTCACCCAAGTCCATGTCAAGGAACAGCTCAATTGCCAGTGAAAGGTAACGGATCCGTTTATACCTGGGCATGTCAATACAATTGAACTTGTGTCATTAATGTATTCACCACCTACTGACAGTCGTAACATTCGGATATCCCCGGATGTTTGTTCTTCCGGGGTATGCCTAATCGCTATCGATTCAATGAGCCTCAAGACCCACAAGTGCCCATTGTCTGGCGCATTACGAGCAAAACTGAAAACTAGACCGCGGACTGTACACGAGAAATACACGGAGAGAAATATTCAGTAGAAATTACCGTTACGTTATATAATCCTGTGGTATTCCAACCGCTCGGGAACAATTTCCGTACTTCAGTAAAATTTCACGTTGACTGTTTAATAAAAGTTATCTAGGGGTATGATAACAATTATCCTACTTCTCAGTAAAATTTGTTTACCCCCTTACTAAAAATTATCTAGATGTGTGCATAATTTTTGTTAATGACAGTGAATTTTACTATGCGGTCGGGTAATTTTTCCTGAACGTCGAAAATCTTATGCGATTAACAAACGGAACGGTAATTTTTACTAACGAATCTCTCCCAGTGGATACCAGGGAAGAGTTGGGCATAATGGCTTTACCTCAATTGACCATAACTCAGGATTGGCAGAGTGAAAATTAATCATTTTTATCTCAAATTAAAGCTCAGATTATCACCTTCAATATGAAAAAAGATCGTTCAATTTGCATCGGCCGATCCCGAGTTATTGATCATTGAAGTCATGCCACTTTTCCTCACTCTTCCTTACATTCTATTCTTTTTATTATGGGAGCACTCCAATTTATTTTAGCGCCAATTTATTTAACTGATGTCAGTAAATGTGAAGAACTGCACTGAGGGAGGAAGAAAATAGGTTCTCAAGCAAGTCTTGATTTTAAAAAAAATCATGAGAAATAAAAGCGTTCGATTTTAATGTTAGCCTCAATTCAATTATTAAAAAAACAATTGTTTCAGAAAGTTTTTTTCTCCTGTTGCACACGTAAAA
This sequence comes from Psyttalia concolor, assembly GCA_030522845.1. NCBI lineage: Eukaryota > Metazoa > Arthropoda > Insecta > Hymenoptera > Braconidae > Psyttalia > Psyttalia concolor. The sequence goes on along the minus strand of JAPYZM010006150.1, from coordinate 7,221 downwards.
AACAACTTCAATTTGAGACTTTTTAGGCTCATTTTAAAGTAATAAATACTGAAATATTATCGTGTTATTGATTACATCCAACATTACGACGTAAAGACCGTAAGAATAGAAATTCATTGGAATGATTCAGCTTAAACGTTTCCCCACGATATAATGTTTCACGCTATATATATATTTTTTTCCGTGTATTCTATGAATCCCCAGGAACCAAAAAATATTTCAAATATAATGGATATCCCCCGCCGCGAACGTAGCTGTTGGCTGCGAGAGAGCACAACATTTACTTGCCGCGCGTCGCTTGATTACTTAATTTTTGTACATAATTGTTTTCTGCTTAGTTACTATTTGACGAGGAAAATACGCGGAAATTCTCACAATTGATTTATTTTTATTCTATTTATTCAATTTAATCTCAGATGTTATCGGGTCATCACGAAATGTCAGGAGATACCGCTAATTCTTCGAAATTTTATCACTTCTGTGAATATTTTCAGAATAATGAGGTGTAATTAACGTCATAATCAGTCAATAACACTGTTTAAAAAATGTTTTTTAATATTTTTTTTACTGGATATTTAATAAAAATCCATTTGTTGCTACGAGTGAAGAGAAAAAATGAGGGAAAGCCAAACGACAATGTTATCATAATTTTGTAAAACTCGAACTTTTCATTTGAAAATTTTTCTCACCTGCCGTAAATTTTCAATATTTTCCAATGATTTTCTCGTGGTTTTTGTAATCACTCGATTTTTCCCGTCTGATGGATTTATTTAGAAGAAGAAAATGAAAAGAAAAAGATTCGGAAATTCGTTTGACCTAAATTTTTCTCTCCCCGCGTGCAATAAAAAAAAATTCACTCCACCTCCTCACTCCCCCGAAATAAAAAAAAATCTCTCAATCAGAAGCGCCTAGATGTCCGTGATTATGTCAATGTGGCTTCTGTGGCGAAGATATGCATCGAAAAATGAGGCTCCAATCATCTCTACCAAATCTCCAAAAAAATACTGATCCCTCAATCGTTCTCGCTTCGATAAAAACAAATTAAACTCTTTTCCATTCTACTTCTTCACACTCTCTTAATCTCTCTCTCCTTCTCGTAACAATTTCTTCAAAGTGTCTGGTCCTTCGGTTACAGGTTCAAAGAGACTGAGCCGCCAATCGAGCGCGCGTATGTAATCGATATTTTATTACCTTAGATTTTTTTTTCACTCCACAAAATAATAGATGAAAAATGACTTCTTTTTTGCCCTATCAGAATAATCATTGAACAACGCTTTGACCTCACGTAGCGCAGCTTCACTGGATCTTTTATTTTGTCTCCTTCCACTCGGGGAGGCCACAGCGCTAGGCATATTGTGTTTCAAATGAAAATATTAGCGCTTGATTATGAGTATTTGCTTCAGAAGGCAGAATGATTTTTTTTATTTTCGCTCCGCACTTTTTGCTGGCTTTTTTTTTTTTATTACACTGTCCATTATCCGCATAATCACTTCCACATTATCCCAGTCTTTCCGTTTATTTACCTGCCCCCAGGAGGTTTTTTTCTCTGAAAAAAATAAAAATACAAAATCTGCAAATCTATTTTATCGTTTCGGTTTAATTCATTCCCGTTTGTTTATCCGTTCGTCTACTGCATGACGACCCAAATTGCACTAGGAGTGAGAGCACAACCCGCCCAATGCGCACCAATTTTTCAATATTCGGTCGCTCTATTGTTTTCACGTAGAATTCACTACTCGATATATCACAGCGCCACAACTCGCTGCACTCACTGATGCATGAGAATTCGCACTAATTGGAGTATTTCTCGTGCTATTCCTTGAAATGTCGCTTTTTCAAAGGGCCCATAGGGCTTGACATACCTTCTTTGCCGATAGAGAGTTTGATATTTCAGGCTTATTTATTAAAGTATTGCTATTTTATCATTCGCATCGAAATTTCCATCTTCTTATTGAATTCTGCAAAAACATTGGGAAAAAGTTGTAATTCAATTGGGCTTTCACGTAATTTTTCTTCCCTCAAGACGAGAATTGGATGAAAAATATTTCCAGTGTCTTATAAATACAGGATTAGACAATATACATTTTTTTCAATTGTTATAAATAATAAAAAATTGTGAAGTTACATTCAGTTGCGAAACAGCAAATGGATTCCAGTGGACGCATGTCCTACTGATTTACGTGGAATATTTGAGAATCTGAGGGAGTTAGCGATAATTTGAAAATTACCTTTTTTATAGAGCTAGTTGAAAGCTACAAAATCGGTTATACAAACTTTTTTCTGTCTACTTTAATTTCCGAGATATTCATTACGGACTGATCGATAGTCGAAATCAACTGAAACCGATTGAGCTCCTCTTCTACTCAGTAGGTACCCATTATCTACTGAACAAATGATGCGATTTGAATAAATAAGGTCTCATTTTCAAGCTTGAAAGAATATCTTCAAAATGAAAGCAAAAATTTGTTAATTCACTCTGCCATTCCCGAGTGATTGTTTATTTACCAAAAAGCCTAAAAACGAACCCAATATTTTTCACTCACTTCTCATATCTTATAGTAAGAAAAAAAACATGAGAATCCCAATTGCGTATTCCATTATCTTTTTCGTCATAAACTCAACGAAATATCGGTCCGATCATAAAGATGATAAACCCACAATCACCTCTAATCGCTTAACATCGATAAAACTATGATAAAAACATTTGCGTAGTTGTTCTGTATTTTAAAGTCCACGAGTTGAATTAAAAGTGACTCTGAGATGGAAATTTACGAGCGTTAATGTCACTGAAACTGAGTTTGATTATGACATTGGAGGAACAATTGGAATAAAAAAAATCATTTCATTTTCAGGATATTTTCCGATCAATACAGGTAAGTCGCTTAATCCATGTTAAATTCACTTGACTACGAGTTCGCTGTCTTTAAAATGGCCGATTAAATAAACATAATGAGACCTATAAAGATTCCGATACAAGTTGAATGGTAAAGGTGAAAATAAACTCGATCAAGTAGCCAAAAGTCAATCTATCATTCGTGTACATCTGCCGATTTCACGAGGCACTTCTGGGTGTGGGCCAATTTTCTTGGAGTGAAAGAGGTAAAAAAAAATATATATGGAGGATAAGTCAATATTACAGGATTGGAAATAACGTGTTGGTTCGTGAGATAACATCTGTACTTGAAGATTTGACCTGGTGATAGAGCTGACCCTGGCACTAGCGCAACAAAAGCTCGGCTGCGATGGTGAATTGGAGGAAAAAAGTTTATTGAAAAAAAAAAAAGCAATTTACGGGAAATGCGTTGAAGGCAGAGAGGAAAATGCTCGATAAGTGAGGGTGGATTTGAGGAAATACTTCGAATGAAAGTTTTCCGTTGAAATTTTTTTTCAACTAGATTGAAAGGGTCGAAGGCCTGAGGTCATGAGTCATTATTTCACTTTAATTGAATTACTAATGAAAGTGGATTAAGGTTTTTACGGAGGGACGAGTGCTTAGAAGTTGAATCCTACTACAATTTCTAGTTCCTATGAAAAAGAAACACCCGATTTTTCCATTGAACGTGCCTCGACAATTTTTGGATTGGATATTTGTTTAAAGAAATTTCCTGTAAATTCGCCGATTTTAAAAACGGATGAGAGCATTGAGAATTCCCTGGAAACCGCTCGTATTGCTTCTTTCAAAGTAAAGAATAATCGCCCACCAGCCGACATTCCCGAGAAGCCTCTCGTCTGGCTCTTTATTAAATTCCCCCGAAATTCAATTTCCCCAAAATCCGCTCATTTGCAGGGAAAAATCTGCAGAGCTCAAAGCAGTCGAATCGAAAAAGAAAAATCAAATTCCACTGCATCATTCGGTCCAAATCCTCCTCAGAATTAGGGCGCGGGGGCGGGGGGGGGGGGGGGGGGGGGCTCCCGAGCATACAAAACAGCCTCCGGAAGCCTTGAGATTCCTGAGCCCAGAAATCTCCAATTAATTCAATAATTGCGTCCCAATGAGTCAAAAGAATAACACAAGACAGACCCGATCAATCAATCTGAGTGTGTTCCACCCACGTTGCAGGCAAGAAAGGCCAGGGCAATCTGAAACCGACGCTCACCGAGTCTTGCCGAGTATCGTCGAAACCAGCCGATTGGCGCGTTGTATTTGTCCGCGACGCGCACATTTCCCGCGCAAATCACGACTGCCCATAGATATATACACAGAGAGCCCCTCTGGTTTTCCCACCACTTCAATGATACGTCAACCAACACAGTTGTACTTATAATCGACGAATCCCCACGCGAAAACCAGAGAAGACAGACCCCGGCCAGTTCGACATCGTGGTGAACAGATAGTGGCGATGAAGCAGTTTTCATTATCATTTGAATTTCATCGAATGTCGAGAGAGAAAACAATTTTACAATTTAATTTTTACCTCCCCTCCCTCATTAATTACACATGTTAGATTTCCCTAAAACATTGTCGAAATATGATTCGTGATTTGTTAAACATCATTTACGTTGTTTAAAAGTAAACTGTCGCTATTCGTCACGATAGGATGAAAATCAGTCTGTGAGGGAGGGCTTTTAATAATTAAAAATAAATACTTGAAAAATTATAAAACTGCGCATTTTTTGAGATCAGTGGGCTTTTAATGACTCGGGCGGAGGGAGGATTTTAGTGACACTGAAGAATCAAGTGAGTGAAACAGTTATCCAGGAAGTACTTTCGAGGTATCACGATGGCGATACGAAGATTGCAGGGGTACTAGGTCACATCGGGAGGGGGGAGGGGGAGGCTCGTTAAAAGCAAGCACAGCTGGCTTGTAACTAACGTAACGATTTCTATCCTCAAAACTACTTCTAAATATACATCTCTCAAACAGTTGGTAACGTGACAAAGGGAAGGTTGAGGATGAGAGGGACTTGGTGGAGAGTGAGAGGGTAATTAAACTGAAATAATTGTCTTGTGAAATTTCAGAATTCAATGATGGGATTGAATTCGCAAAACTTGGTATCAATAATGCACATAGTATACCTGCATTTCGTTTTTTTTTTCATTTATTAATATTAAAGATTAAAAAATGATAAACCAACTCGTGTCGATAATCAAATTTCTGTCCTGTCGTTTTTTGGGGGAATATTTTGGAATCGGGGGGAGCTGGACAAAATTTTGTAATTACCTTTTTTGGAGGGCGAATTGAGAACTACAAAAACGATTATGACGAACTTTTCTCTAGCTGCCGTCAATTTCAAGATATTCGTATGTAAAATATGTAGTTTTGAAAATTGCCGCTTGTTTTTTTGAGGAAACTCCTCGCGAGATCAATTAAATGGCATAGATCCATTAAAAAAAATCAATAATAGTTGAAATTGATTTAATTGGTGATGCCTATCTTCATTTGTTTGAATATCATTATCGGAGATCGGGGAATAAACGTGGGCGATGAGTTATGGCTTACATTATTCAAAACGTGACATTAGATCATTGAGTAAAAATTATCGACTTGACTGCAAATAATTCTAGATAATAAACGTGACAAAAGGAAACTTAACCATGAAACAGACGCGATAGAGAGAACGCGGGTAATTAACCAACGTAGTTAAAGATTTGCCAGTTAAGAAATTCATTTAAAAAACCAATTAATCCGCTAGAAAGCCAAAAAAATATACAACTAATGCAAAGATTGATGGGTTTCTTATGAATATCTTACAACCTAAGGCAGCTACCAAAATTTTTGTCAAGACCTCTTTGGTGGCTCGTCATAAGCTCTACAAAAGAGGTAATTACAAAAATTGCGGTATCCCAGTAAAATTTGAAGATATTTTAAAAAATGAATCCACAGTACAACGATTGTGTTTGAACAACGTCAAAACTCGCGGAATAAACGTGGCCGATGAGTAATGACTGCATTATTTAATGATGTGAAATCATGGAGTGAAAATCATCGATTCGAGTACAAATACATCTGGGACATATGACTAACGGTATTTATGTAGGAACTTGTTAAGGGAATAAGGCCGTACAGTGTCAGACAGATGGTGGTGGCTCAGACAAATTGCCAGTAGTTAGGGCGGAATTCAAGAGACGCGGTCGTGACATGAGCACGTACCGACAATACCGCCGAGACCAGTCTCATTAGAGTTACACGTATTTCATGTCAGCCTTAAAAGATCAATTGAATCGGATTAATCAGTGAAAAAAGACCAACAAAAATCCCCAGTAGATTTGGGTATCGATTCACTCCACATTCATTATCCAGTTTTTAATGAATATCTCGGAATCTAACAGAGATATGAAAATTTTCGTCATGACCTCTTTTGTGGCTCTCGATGAGCTTCGCAAAAAAGGTCATTACAAAAGTTTCGCTATCCCTCTTGGATTCTGAGATATTCGCCAACAATTAATTCACATTGCTGTGAATTTGTTTGAATTTCATCAGAAATCGCAGAATAAACGTATACGATGAGTTATGATTGCATTATTTAATGACGTGACGTTGAATCATCGAGTTAAAAATCAACGATTATAGTGCAAATACATCTGGGACATGTGACAAACGGTATTTATGTGGAAACGTGTTAAGGGAATAAGACAGTACAATGTCAGACAGCAGTGGTGGTTTGGACGAATTAGCTGTGATTAGGGTGGGTCTGAAGAGGTGCGGAGGTGGGATGAGTTCACCCTCACTCGCCGCTACCGACGATACCGCTGAGGCCAGTGTCGTTGGTATCATCGAGGGCACTTCGAGCTTACCCCGGACACATTCTATGTCGGCGCTGAGATCAAAACCCACCAGACGAGCGGTTTTCTGGGAGCCACAGTGCTTCGAATCCCCCACCAAACGGGATTAGTAAGTTTGATTACAAAAGTCGGAGCCCTTCGTTTGATGGTGAACGTAATTGGCAATTTATCGGACACTAATTGGCGATTGATCGAGTTTATTTGGAAACGTAAACAAATAGGGCTACACTCGGAAATTGATTAAAATTAATTGAATGATACTGTGTAGGTATCAATATGTTTATCTTTTTTTTTTATCACATGAACAATTGTCGTTGTTTATCCCAATGAGAATAAATAAATTTATTTCTGGAAATTATGAAATTTTCACATATAATACCACGAGAGCTTCGACATTATCGGATATTTCCTGATAGGTTCGTTGCAAACAAATGAACGTGTCAAGTTTTCCAGTTTAAAAATCAAGAGCGCGAAGCGCGAGTGATTTTTCTGGAAAA